>JAIPRL010005969.1:0-29548 GCA_025469235.1 Pemphigus obesinymphae | reverse complement strand
ATTACCCCTTTTAGGACTTAAAAACCTCGAAAACTAAAAATGTCTATAAATAGCCCAAAATTTCAAAAAAATTTCAAAAAACTTAATCAACGTAAATATATTACTAAATTAAATATTCGGTAAAAATGTCAAGATTATAAAGTCATTATTTTCGAAATTACGACGAAATTAAAATTCTCGATTTTACAAAATCGTATTTTTCGTAATCTTTTGGTAGTTTTTGCTTACGCATTAAAAAACTATTATGAAAATCGAAAAATGACCTCTCAAAAGTACCAACTAGATGGAATTTTCTACCGGAAACCGGGTATGAGTGTAAAGATCGGAGCACTCCTTCTGATAGAAAAAGTTTACAGAAAAATAAAAAAAATAAAAATAAAAAATAAACATCATTGTAAAACCATAAGCTTCCTCGCTACGTTCAGAATCTAAAATATAATTAATGATCAAAATAAAGGGGGGGGTGCCATTAAAGAAAAAAAGTTGTATTGCACATGCGCATATCTAATGTCCAGTAAAAAAAATTTGAGTACGTGAAAATGTGTATTAATAGTATAGGTACCTACAACCAATTAAAGAAAAATTCAAATTGCATGGCTCTGTACAAGGATATTGAGTGTTTTCAATTCGCTCTTCAATATTGTATATCAATTTATAAAAAAATGTATAGTTAATTAGTTCAAATAATAATTGTAAGTTGAATATTAATTTATTATTTTAAAATTACGAAAAATCACAAAATTCAAACAACCATCACTATAGCTCTATGTTTTCACCACATGAGTAGTTCGCGGGAATAGACTGTCGGCAGCGCTCCTAACGGTCTATTCTTCAAGACATCCCGTTGTTATCAGAAAAAGTCTCCTCCGTGATAAATGCGATAAATGTGATAAATGCGTGATAAATAATATTATTATTACTCTGTGGATAAATGATAAATGAAAAACAAAATAAACATAAATTAATAAATTATTATCAAAGTAATTTCCATTATAATTCTTTAATAGAATAAAATAAAGTAATATATTAACCGTTGGATGCAAATTCTTTTCTACTTTGGATTCAATTTGATCTACTTACTACGTTTACAGTATTTTATAGTTTTCCTAAAACTGCTCCGCCATGTCACTGGACTCAATTCCTAAGGATATGCGACAGGCAAGAGCCTGTCTAGTATGTTCGTTGATCAAGGTATGAAACATTTAGTTTAAATAATTAATTCAAACCATTTACTATATTAGTATTATAGTAATAGAAAGGCCTAATTAATTTAAATATTATTTTATATTATATAAAGTATAATTAGATTATTTATTTTGTTATTATTATTTAACAATTATTTAGATAAGTAAGTAGAGTAAGTCGTTTTTGCTCACTATATTCTATGTTCTGTGATTCTACTAAATGGTATTTAATAAATGTATCTAATATTTTTAATTGTATTTAAAATGTGTTTTACTCGCAAGGTTTAATAGAATAAAAAAATAAAACACATTTTATTTGAATAAATTAAGTGCCTAACTATCATATGAAGATGTACAAAAAGTGATGCATACACGATAAAACTAAACACGTATATACATTACAATTATACTGTTTCACAAGATTTAGTTTTTCGTTATCATAAAATGCTTACTTACCCATTTTTATATAAACTATAATTTTCAGTAATAAATAATAATGGCAATCTAAATATAGTTTTATATTTATCTAAAAAGTATATGTCAACTGACATATTTTGCTGCAAATCGATATTGGAATATAGTCATTGAAACATTGCCAATAATTACATCATGTGTTGTGAATAATTGTCGTACATATATGCAGGGTTGGGCAGTATCTCTGACACAAGTATCTTAGATACAATTGTATCTTGTATCTTGTATCACGATATTTTTCTGGAAAGTATCGAGTATCTTATATCACGATACTTTTTTAGTCTATATATACATTTTAAAAAAAGTTACAATATACATTAAAAAAATACTTTGAAATAATGATTTTTTTTCTAAATTAAAATAAATATTAACAACTAGGTATTATTATTGCACCTATTATTATTTAGAATAGTAGTTAGTATCACAGAATTTAATCTAATAATAAAATAATAGATATAAACAAATAATAATAAACCCTCAGGCCTCACATTAATAGTACACAGGCATACGTATTTAGGAATTTCTAAAGAGGGGAGGGAATATAAGTTTTTTTTCAATAATGAAACCATTTATCATTTTTTAAGTCGAGTAATAATTCATAGAAATAAGCATCGAAAAATATTCAAATAGAAATTTCTAATGGAGAGGTTGCCATATTTTGTTGACCCCCTTTCCCATAAATACGCCACTGCTAGTATTTAGTTTGTACATATTTTTTTGTATCTTTATTCTTATAGTGTAAGTTACATCTCATATAATATTAATTTTATTCCAATACCTACACAACTGACAACTGTATTAGATTTATAAAATATAATTATACTTCTTACTAGTCGATCTATGCAAAAATAATGTAATAAACTGTATAGTAATAATAATAATAATATACTCTCTGGCATTATTATTTTATTATTTATAACACAAATCAACTACCTACGTCAAACTAAAAAAAGGTAGACACTAATTTGCAATGAGCAATTTCCATTTGTTTAAATTTTAAAGAAAATAGTAGGTTTACCTACCTACTAATCAAACATTTTTATGAGCCTATTTGTTGTTAATTTTAGTAATAATTATTATAAATACATTGTAGTATTTTCAATATTATGCTAATGATTTTTAAAAATTTTAAAATACCTTAAGTTAAAAATAACAGTATTTTCAAAAAAATAATAGATACCTACTTAATTATACCTGTATATCTCAAATGTTATATTGACACATACAAAAAAAAATTAACTTAATTTAAGTTATTTTTCTATTATCTTAATTTAACTGAGTTGAAAAAATAATTAACTTGCCCAGCATTGCATTTTTCCATAAATAACTACCCAATAACAATCTGTAACATTTTAGGTGTCTTTTAACAAATTTGAATATTTTACAATTTTAAAATATTAAGTAAAGGTTGACCACCAAGTATTTGTTAAACTTGTAATTTTGTGTTAAAGAGACCTTCTATGTATCATTTTTGGTCGTATAAAATCTATAATATATATTATAAAACTATAATATTTGTACTTTTTAACATATTATCAATTATGTTTTCATAATATGTTAAAAGGCACCTATATCGTATGAGTATATGTCATTATGTACCTTTTAATATGTTATGAATATTTCAAATTTATTTTATAGGTACAACCAAAAAATGATATAAAGGTATATTTAATATAAAACAATATGTTTACATAAAATTATAAATAATTTACCATAAAATCATTTTGTTGAAAAAGGTATTCGACTTAATTCCCTTTTAACAAAAAATATTATTTTGTTTACAATACCTACTTTACAGTAACTAGATTTCTACAGTTGAATTTCGCCACATACCGAAAAATGTCAAAATGTATTAGAAAAAAATATTATAATATTCAAGTGGTGAAAATCTTGTAATATTATACACTTTGATTTAGGCACCTACTAAAATTTCATAATGATTTTAGCCTGGATTTTAGTTAAGTAATTCCTTATTTTGCTTAATTAAACTTTTGTTTCTTTCAGTCATTTGATCAATTTGAATTTGATGGCTGTGACAACTGCGATGAATTTTTACGTATGAAGAATAATCGTGATCATGTTTACGATTGTACTAGTTCAAATTTTGATGGGTATATATAATATATAGTTTTTAACATTTAAAAAGAATATTAGATAGGTACTTTTATACAATTTATTTTATATTATTAATGTGTCCACAGAATGGTTGCACTAATGAGTCCTGAAGACAGTTGGGTCGCTAGATGGCAAAAAATCAGTAAGATATTATTTCAATATTATATTATTGTGCAATATACTTATTGTGTTATTAATCTAACAGACAGGTTTACAAAAGGAATCTATGCTATATCGGTTGCTGGTCGATTGCCACCAAATTTCGTAAGAGAAATGAAAGCCAGAGGTATACCATATCGACCTAGGGATACAACATTCAAATAATTACTCATCATTTGTCACACGTTTATAAAATAACCAACATTATAATATTATGTATAAGTAAATGTTAACTATACATGAATAAATTATAAATAAATAAATAAGTAATAATTAAACAATTATTGTACAAGTGATTTTTTTATAATTTTTAATATACAAGAAAAATATGATTATTTTAAATAAATATAAATAAAATATGTTTAAAGCTTAAATAATAATAAATAGTTAGTCTTTTCATTTATAAAATGCAATTGGTCGTTCCTTTGTGGATGGCATGAATGACATTGTTCTCCTCACTTTAACTTGTGGTTTTATGTTCAATGTTTCATCCTATAATTATAAATTATTTATTATTTATTCATTATAAATATACTAGGTACCTATTAATTTTATAAATATTGTATATTACTGGTTCTACTATGGTAAGTGATGCTACTGCTTTTTCAGAAACACTAATCTTTTTTTGAGCTCTAGCTAATTCATCATCAAGCCGCTGTTTTTCTGCTTCCAATTCTATTAATCTCTGTTGCGCTTCTAAAACATTAATTCATTTTATTTTTATTATTTTAATCTGTATCATGAACATATATAAATAATGTTTAGTAAGTAATTAATAATCATGTAAATTTTACCTAGCAATTGATTTTCTTTCTCTCGCTGCTTGATCTCAAATTCTATCCGTTTTTCTCGCTCTTGCTCTAGTAGCAATCTCTGCTCTTCCTGTAACATTTCAAGTTCTTCTCTTTTTTCCCATTCTTCTCTTAAAACTCTGAAAACATAGATTAGTTAATTTTAAGTTTCAAAACAAATAACAATATATTACCTAGCTTGTAAGTTACGAACTATTTCTTCGTCGCGTTTAGCTTGCGTTTCTTCTTCTAATAAACTTTCCAGTTCTTCGACTTGTTTTTCACTAGCCACTTTAAGTTCTTTTGCTTGAATCTCCATAGCCACTCTGGCCTAAACATTGCAATGCTGAAAACTGAAAGTAATAAAATTCAAATGTATCCCTACTTGTTTCTCAGCCTGCAATTGAACATCCATATCATGTATTATACTGCTTCTTCTATGCTTCTCTTGAAGTTCTGCTTTCCTGCGTTTCTGTCTTCGTCGTAACAATGTACGCTGATAACCTTCCGTACCTGCCGAATAAGATATTGCTAATTTCAAAGCAGATAGCCATTGTAATCGACTCCTAAAATATTCAATTTTAAACTATATTAAAATATCATAAAATTACATTCATATTTGATATAAATACTAATATCAGGTAACTCTTACCCTATATACTATATTATAGTTGTATAAATAAATAAAAATAAATATATGATGTTATCAGATAAGTATGACTATTACTATTTGATAAACTGTTCTTAATATATTTTAATAAATCCTATTTTTGTTTTTTGTACATTATTTAAATAGGTACCAATAATAATTTAAATTTAAAATATATAAGTTACCTATGATCCTTAGTGGCTAATTCAAAAGTTCTTTCAGTTGTGTGCAACATTATACGCTGTAAATTAGAATCCACCCAACATCTCGGATCTAAAGTTATAGAACCACATTGCTCTTTTTCCTCTTCATTCTTATAATATAATAGCTGACACGGTTTTAATACAAACCAATATTCACGTAATGTCGGTAATAAATAACCACGTTTCAATAGCACTCCCTAAAAACAAAAATGTATTAAGTAGGTAACATGAAATTTCAAATCCGATGAAATATAATATTATATCATTGCTTTATAAAATATATATATATATAACTGGATTATTAATATAGAAATGGAATATTATTACTTGTCATTTGTAAAATGTATGAATTAAGAGGATGCAAGAGAATCCAACAATTTTAAAATATTTAAAGTAATTTAAAAATAATCTTATATTAATACTATTTTTAATTTTAGTGTAATCACAATATTTGTTAAATAACATGTTTATACATTTTTCATTCATTTTTCAACTTAAGAATATTGTAATAATAAAATATAAATTATAAAGAATAAAATTATCTAACGATTGATATAGCCGATTTTTTATGTGTGCATTTTTACATGTTTTATGAGCTATTGAAAAAATCAAAAATTGATATTTGAACAGCTTATAAAACGTATATATATTTATATATAGAAATTTGGCTCAATCAGTCACTAGATATTGTTGTTAGCTATAATTTTATTTATTTTTGTTGTATTTGGTTTCATATTTCTAACATGTTTGTATGTTGATAAATATGAAAATTGCTAATGCGAGTTTATTGTTGAAAATTTTTCAATTTGGCGTTCTCTTAATAAAATATATTTACCTATAAATATATACATAAATTATTTCAATCGCCTTACTTTTTTTATTATATCATCGATGAAAGTATTTGTAACTGCATTTAAAGCTTCTACTAAGCCAGCTCGATCGACATCAGCTAAATATCTTTTCTCTAGCAGAGTTAAAAATGTACTGAACTGAAATCCATTAGCATTTCCAACTAGCTCTTCAAAACCAGATTGGTCCCAGTCAGCGCCCAATGAAGTAACGATTTGTGAAGCCACCATTCCCACTTCAGATGTATCCATAATAACCTAAATAAGTATATACTCTTATTAAATATTTTAGAAAATAGACCTATTTTCATTTATTTATTTATGATAATTGATAAATTACTTTGAATTGATTTGGTCTTTCTGGGTCCACTATAAGCTCAGACAAAAAGCAAAACACTCTAAATAATTTATACATACAGTCCTCTGGTAGAACTTTACATTTCGAAATGAAATCTTTTTTACAAATCAGCCAACATGTTTCATCAATATTTGACTCGAATCCCTGAAGCACTGGTAAGGATAGAATATTTGGAAGCGATAGGAAAACCTAAAATATAAAGATTAATTGTAAAACTGCCATAACTAAATCAACAAGAAAAATATTAATTTTTTTACCTCTCTTAATAAATAATATTTGTAGTGTTGAAAATTCAATGTTGTCGTGCTTCTGTAATGTTCAAGGCCCTTTTCTACACCATAAAGGTCAAGAAGAATACCAATATTAGCCGTTAAAACCTATTTATACAAAGTAAATGGAGAGTTAATTTGTTTACTTCGTGAATTTAATTTTAGTATTTGTTTTACCTTACAATCACATTAAAGGAAAAAAACCATTAACAAGTTTTTTTTAAATACCTACCTATTAATTATATTGTTCCTAATGAATTTTATGAATGCATATGCTTGTCAACTGTCATACTTAAGTTTTTATATAAAAAGAAAACTACAAGTGTTTTTTTTTTACTAAACTATATGTTTTTATTGTTTGTTAATTTGTTGGTTCTATTTAGATTCTAAATTTTAAAATGAATCTATTATAAATTATAATTAAGTATGTGTATTTTTTCATTTTTTTTTTTATAACACTTCTTGAATGCAGGAAATGCCCAGTAATTTTTGAGAATATTTCAAAACACTGTTTTAGAGTAAACCAAGTTGTCTTCATAATCATTTAAATCGAATAATAGTACCTATTTATTACCTATTAATTGCCATATTAATTTTTCTATTAATTTTTATTATTAATATACTTATTTCTATTACCTATTAGTTCAATTTAATATATTAATGTGGTGTACTTGATAGAGAGAGGGGGTGAGTAAAAATTATAAATTATTTATTTTATAGATGTTACTATTTTTTATGGATTGAAACTTTTTCCACCAATATTGTAGGTACATATTAATAAAAAAATGTTTTCTTTTTGAGAATACCCGACTTAGATTTTTTATTAAAGTTATTATTCAGCAATTATTGTATATACTTAACGGGATATATAATATGCCATGTACCTACCTAAACATTTTGAATGTATGAATTTTTTCGAGTTCCATTTTATGCATATCCAAAAATGCATATTCTTCATATTGTTGCAGATAACACAATTTTTATTTTTCAGTTAATATAATACTTTTATAATGTACTTGTCATATACCCACTGGCAAGAATGTTTTTAGCAATTATCATTCGGTAATAAAATGTAAAGCCATCGGAATTTAACTTCTATATCTGTCTTAATGACTTTAGAGTTTAAATGGTTGTCTACATACCTTTAATTGCATGCCTCAGGTAAACTTATAATTTCTCAAAAAGTAAAATAATTACCTACTCTATTAACATAAAAATAATTTTTTAAATTTAATTATCCCTTTTATTTTTGGTCGAAAACGGTTGCAGTCTTATTTTTACATCCACTTATTTTGGAATATTGATTGTTATTTTCACTTATTTTATAATGTGGATTAAAAACGTGCAACTTTTAATATTTATAGTACTAGCTACCTACCTATACCTACTCATAAATATAAACATTTATTTGCAGCATATTACCCGCAGCAGAATACACAAAAAGCAATCGAACAAAATCTAATAATTTAACAAGTAGGTACCTACCTACCTACCTATATTCCCTAATTATTTTAAGTTTTATAATGTTTATAAATACAGAAATATTTTACCATTAGTACCTACTCTAGGTAGGTACGTTATGTATTTATGCATAATTGTTCAGGTTTCTGATGTGTAAATATCTATAGGTATAGGTTAGGGTTTTCATTTTCATTTTCATTAGATAAAAACATGTTTGAAAATTATATAATTGATAGAAATACATATCTATTTTTACATAGGCATAGATATTATACACACTCCGAAATATGGGGTTGTTATTTGGAATTAGGTACCTATATAAAAAAAATTTTAATAAATATTAATTTTATAAATTAAATTTCTAATGTTAATAAGTATCGACAAAAATAATTTTTTCTAACAGTTTAAAATATTTGAAAATTGTTTAAAGACAAAATTTTAAATGCAAAAACGTTACTCTCGAAGATCATTGGTTATCACTGATTAACTTTTATAAATTTTAATGAACTTGATATACAAGCAATATAGATGGACGTTGAATTTTCTTTTACTTAGACTGATTGAAATACACGTGTTCTCATTGATGAATATTGAGGGTACCTATATATAGAATGAACAATTTGGAAGTTACGGATGACATTTGACATATTTATAATATAGTTAGTAACAATAACAGAATAATAATAACAATCAAACTAAGTTTTGACAACTATATCAAATTTTTGAATATTGTTTTTTTTTTTTAAATAAAAATAAAAAAAAGTAAAAAAATCAAAAAAGAACTTTCCTAGTCAAATATTTGATCGAAAATAGGATCACGTGTCTAATTAGATCAAGCATTCAGATAGAAAAGTTATTAACAGAAATTATATTAACATTTTATATAGAGTACCTAAATCAAGAAAAATTTGTTAAGTATTTGGATTTTGAAACTTTTACTTAAAAATTATAGTATAATTTATTTTTTGTCCCGGTTTTTTCAAAATAAAATATGGTAATCCTATAGTATAGGTACCTAAAATCCCAGGGGTGTAGGAATTCCGTGCAAATCATCCAACATTACGCGTTAGTTAACTTTACGTTTCATAACACGTTGGGTTAGATAATTTTTTATTTATTTATTTTTTTTTGTAGTTATAGTTACGAATTACTCGCTTAAGGAAAGTATGCAATATGATAATAAACGTTAAATGGCCCCTTCCCTCGCCCATCCCCGTTGGGGTTTTTGATGTTTTCTCCTAAACTCGAAAAAATATTTGACCTAACCTAACGTGACCTGCGAAGCGAATTTAATATAATAACGTTTACACAAACGTGGTTATTAATATAATATAGGTAATATCGTATACCGCGGTCGCATATTCACTACCTATATATCAGCAGTGGTTTAATGTTAATATTTGGCACCTATATATTACCTACTCCGCCGTGACAAAAATGTGTTAAAGTATGTGAAAAGACTTGTCTGGTACGGGCGATTAAATTGGATAATCAAATTCCAATACTTACTTTAACAGTTTTGATCAGAACAAAATAAGTGCTTTGCTAAGGCAATTCCCCCCCCCCCAAAGTTTCTTCAGTCGGCTATTCGTGTGTAAGGTTCAAAAGAGAAAAATAAGTTGTTGATCATCTCTTTTTTCGCTTATTTACAGTTTTAAAGAAGTATTTTGAGAACTTTACAGTCGGCTAAATTGTTAAACGTGTAACCTAATTTTATCTTTTTTCCTGCTTATTTTAACTATTATATAACATAATATATAGCAAAAAGCAAAAGGTAAATAAGCAAAAAATAAATAAAAATGGTCATAAAACTCTTTTCTAATTTTGCCGACTCTACATTCCGAAAACAATTTCTAATTTGCCGACTAAATTTCCGAAGTATTCTCAAAACGTGATAAGTATAAATAGGAAGGGGAAAAAATGATCATCAACTTTCTGTTTTTGCAGACTAAACTTCACTTTGCCCCATTACTTTCCTATGGTGGGGGAGATGTAACCCACCCCCTTTAAAATCGCCGCCCCTGTCGACAGGTTATAAAAAACGTCACGTAAAATACAAGATTATTACGAAGTATAAGTATAAAATAATAAATATCTAATACCTATGTAGGTATCACTTTAATATGTTATTTAATATAATATAACTATTATAATATAAATACACATTAGTGAATCAATAAATGTAGGTATATTAGGTACTTTTATAATAAATTTTAGTGTTACGTTATATGTAACTTTTTTCATTAAAAAAAAAAAAAAAAAAAAACTATTAATTGGGTAATAATAATTATAATTTTCGCTAAGCTCGAAACATTTTATAAAATTAATTTTTCGTTCGGATTCGGTAGTTTCTCAATATTCTCGGACAAAATATTAATATTCGATTGTAAATATATCACGGATAATAATCAAATTAAAAAATATATATGAAATAAGATGATAAGTAAATAGGTAAAGGGTACCTATATATATAGGGTGTTTTCATTTTTGTACAATATAAAATCCTCGTTTATTCAAAAACCGTCTAGATGTTTACACATCTATATACTTACTGGTTCACGAGGCTTATATATATATATATTTTTTTTTTAACTATAATAATAAATAATTTTCATAATACGCGTAGGTATGGATTAGGTATACGCATTATAAATATTGAATAATATTTATGAATTCCCAGCTACATTTCCATATTATAATAATATCACCATCACTTACTTACCTATTTATTTGCTTTGGTTTGTTGACTATACATTATTGTTTTACAACTTTTTACATTTAATGGAAATATTTTTTTATACCTACGTCTAAACTGGAGAGCTTTATAAAACGCAAAACACCTGTTATTTATTGAGATTTCGTCATAATATTTTACATTTTATACGTTAGTACCACAATAATATGTTCCCATAATGGCTACAAACAATATACCTATATAGGTACCTACCAACTATTATTATCATTGCCTTAAATTGCATATACCTAATGAAAATACGACAATGCATAATATTATTATTACCATTGATTTTATTATAAAATAAATGTTATTACTACCTATAATATTCGAAGTGGAAACACAATTATTTGAATTGAATTTATTTCGTTTTAGTTGCGATATTACATATCTACCCAATACATTAGGTATATACTATTTTTAGATATATTGTGCAGTTTAACGGATCTTTTTTAATTATATATTATTACCTACCTATTCATTATTCGTGTCATTCGAATGTAGTAAATAATATTTTCATACGTTTGAATAAAACTATAGAAAAGTAAAAATTAATCAAAACATACTATCCTACTCAATGTTATAAGAGGTCAACAAACTTCGCTCAAAATTGACCTTTCGTGGTTTTCGTTTAATTTAAATAAGATCCCACTCTTATTTCTGCTCTCCGGGAATATATTATTTTTGTAACAATATTACGCATAAACAATATTATATATTATATTACAAACGTATAAAATATGGTTCAATATTTCATTTATTTTATAGTAATTTTTATTTTTAAAATGAGATCAATTTAATAAAAAGAGCTAAAAAAGGATGAAAATCGCCAAATCAGAATAAGTTTATGATCCATTTTATATTATATAATCCTGTAATTTATACAAACGTTTAGGCGCATATACCTATTATAGATAGGTACCTACTGTCCTACGTACGGCAAGTGCAGTAAGTAATTGTCTAAAATGAAATAATTATATATATATTATGTTTATACACTGTACATTTGAACATTTTGTGTCCATTTTTATTACTCTCATGCTGTCAACCCGTGTTTTAGTACCTTAAAATTCGATTTTAAAATGTCATTTACTGTCGGTATAAGTAAAATAGTTAATGTAACAAAAAAGTCAAAATGTAAATGTTTCCCAACGATTTAATTTTTATAGTAACTGCACTTTTTACAGTATACAATATATATACTTATATGTATCTAAATTCCGTTAAGAATTTAAGATTGTTAACGAAACTCTTTTGACGTATTGACATATTATTAATAAAAAGTATCATATTTTGAAAAGTTAATACATTTTTATATATTTTGTTTAATTTTATAATGTACCATTTTTTAATATCCGGTCAATCATATTATACCTACCTAACCAAAAGATCACAAAAAATATTTGGTTAACCGTGAACATTTTTATTTTTTTATAACAATACTTTATCTACCTACAGATAAGCACTTGTAAAAATATGTTTCTAGTTTTTACGACAATGTAAAATAATATTATGTACTAATAACCTATATAATCTTATATCTAATATATAAAACCCGCATGTGCGGGCCCATAATTTTTTATATAAACCTATTAAAACTATCAGCGTACTTATATCGTATATATTTATATATGTGTGGTTATACCTACTTTCTAATTTTTTTTTTTCGTTAAAATCATAATTCTAATATAACAATATAAAAATTATGTAAAGAATAAAAATTGAAAACTCGTAGAAATAAATACGTATGTATACATTCAGTGTGTAGATAGTTAAGAGTTTAAACATAATATTATATTATGTACCACAGAACATTGTTATTACCATTGTAAAGTCAAAATGATAAAATAAGTTAGTAAAACTTATATTCTGTGGTAAAACTTGAAAATTACTATATAAATGACGTAATTGTTCATATTTACAAAGGTACCGCCAATATCTATACCAATAGGTACTATATAATATTATCTTTCATGTATTATATCAGCGGTTCCCAAACTTTTTTGGTTCACGTCTCCCTAAAAATAAAAAAATTTCCATGCTTCCCATTGTTAAAAATTAAAAAAAAGGTCGACCAATTACAGATATTGGAAATTGTTCAGTGAACAGGAAAGGTTATTATTATTGTTTTAGATTTAAAAGATAAGATTAACCATTACATTATATAGAAAAACGATTCTGGGAGAGTTCGGTAGGTATAATATTATGTTCGGCAAGTTTATATATGCATTTTTGGCTAATTTCGTTAGTTTTCTTTTACGTTTTTAGAAAATTAATTAATTAATTTTATTTTATTACGCCCAAACTAGGTACCTACTGGGAATAAAATACCAATTATAGATGATATATCCTACCAAAAATCAAATTACCCGAAAATGTTTACTCAATAACTCCTACCCCCCCCTCCAAAAAAAATGAATACAAAATATATTAAAAACATCAAATAAATTTTTTTTTTATACATTTTTGAAAAGTAGTTAAAAAGCTTTGAAATCTCTATAGTATCGACATTTTAGTATAATAATATATGATGTGTATTGTGTAAATTACAAGTTTCTGGATTGATTATCAATAGAATCAGTTAAAATATCGATTAACGTTTCTTCTTCAGTATGTAATAAATAAAAAAAGGCACTTGTTTGTTATCAACCCGCCACTATTTACTCGACGTGATTTTTCACAGCAAATCAGGGGATATTTTCAAATTAAACTGCCTAAATTATACTTTCCAAAACTCGATATATTTTATAATTATTTAATTAAAAAATATACCTCGATTTGCTATGAAATACCAAGTCGAGTAAATTGTGGCGGGGCAATAAAAAACAAGTACCAAAAAGGTACTTGTTTGTTATCGCAAAAATATAAAATATCTCAAAATATAACTCCGCGCCTCCCCTATATTAAGTGCTCGAGCCTCCTAAGGGAACCACTGATAGGTATACATCATGATAAATGAGTATTTGATATGTATATTAATATATGTTAGAAATATAAATTAATCTAACTTTTATAATTAAAAATGAGATTATTAAACACGGGATATTTTGATGCGCGGTATATTTTGAGTATGTAATCATTTCCATTTTCACTGAATTTATTTATAATTTAACAAAAAAAAAATTATTCCTAATAAACGAAAAGCTCGATTTCACAAAAATATATACTTTTATTTTGTATATATACGTAGTTTGAAAACGATGTATTATCATTTTCAGTACACAAGAACGTACGATTTCGTAATTGCACCTACCTATTGAAGATGATAACATCGCTATCGAAATACGTATATTATATAAAATTAAAGTTCTATATATTTTTGTGGAATCGAGTTTTTTCATTTATTAAATAATATCCACAAGTACTCTACATCATAAACCTAATAAACGTTTGATACTATAAGTTAAATATTATTTTTACATTTTTTAATGATGTTTATTAATTATTTATTTTTATTTGTATGGAAATAACTTCGGGTAGAAGGCGACGAGTATAGGAATTTTGGAGTAAAGAGCCTTTTTTATGGCAAATTTGTTCTATATTATATATTATAGTTCTATATATATTCAAGTGATGTTTTTTTTTATTTTCCCAGTATAGTTTTCTTTTAAGTGTAAATGTATACTACCGTTTACAACAGACAATTTTTAAATAAAATTGCCATGGTTACTCACTTTCTACATATTACATGAAATAATATGTTATATATATTATATAATATATTCTTCGAAGTTATCCCATACAAACAGAAATGATTCCAATTACCGAGCATATTATACGTTTTTGGAAAAAAATACAATAACGCATAATTGATAATATGGAATTGGGATGTATGTAAAACATTGATAATTTGAATAATAAATCGGATATATATGTAATAAAATTATGACGTCATCCGTACACATGAAATGGACAATGTCATCTGCTACGATTAAAAATATTTATGGTGTGACGTCACATCATATAATATACGGGATCAAAACGATTAAAAAATAAAATAAAATGCATTATATCAATACATTGATACCAAATACAGTTATCGGAGGACACGCGCATTATAACAAAGTATAAATGCGTGTAAACAGCTGTGTTATACGAGTAGGTATAGATTAAAATATCATTCCGTTCCGAGTTCAATAGTTCAAAATATTAGACGAAAAATAGTATTATACATCCAATTTTGTGATGTAAGATTGTACACAATATTTATACCTATTATCTATATGTTTATATAAAAGTGAATTGAATTATTGTAGTTTCTCTGTATTAATTCTTGCACTTTTAAGTTATAGGTCAGAATACATTTTATTTTTATTTTTTAGGGGACTACCGAAGTCCGAATTATTCAAATGTACAGAATTATACAAAATATCTTATAAAATATTATATACATATAAATACGTTTAAAAATAATTTTTGGGGGACTATTATATTATAGCCTCTGCTCTCCCTCCCCAAAAAAAAAATCTATATAGGTACCTATTATATTAGTATACAATAGGTCACTGTTATAATCTGCAAGGTTGGACAAGTTTTTTCTTTTTCAAACTATTTTTAATTAAGTGGTGAGTTGAAAATAAATAATAACATTAATAACCATAAGTTAAGTTAAAAGTTACTTTTTTATTTTAGTAAGAATAAGTGGGTAACTGAGTTAATTTAAAAATAAATAATTTAAGTCATAGGTATGGTTAAAAGTATTTATAATGTCTCTAGATATTTAATTTGAAAACTATTTGAACCGTTTAAATTATTAAAATTTTATTTTTTTGGAATTTTGGTATGTATAAACATAGAGGTATACATAAGAATATTAATTGATAAGAATTAATAAATAAATAACACGTTAGAAGATCAATATTTGTATGGGCGCAACGTTACTTCGTTAAAATATTATTATCGCAAACAAACAATACGAAAAACAAAGGAAAATTTTAAAAATAACAAAAATATCAATAAATAATTTTATAAAATAATTTTCTTAATAGTAAAGCTATTAACTTAATAAAAAATAATTCGCTAAAAGTTATATTTAAACATACAACTTACGTATACTTAGCCACTAAAGGTATAGTACTACAACTTTTAAACTATCGTCATTGCAGGTCAGCCTTGATTATAATCAGGATAATCCCTTGGAGGGAACTTGGTGGGGGATGGAGGGGTATTTAACCATCCTTCTCTACTGAGAAATAACTTTGGAAAACTGAGTCCAGTGGGAATTTACTACCAGAAGGAGCCGAGGAAAATCTTTGGCGATATTATGATATTATGAAATCGACTGTAGATGGTATCCTATACATAGCATTTTTCGAATTTCCCAGCAGTTTCCGTTAGGAAGAAGAAAAACTTCCTATATTATACGAAGTGTGTAGTCATATTATACTGTATACATACTATGTACATACATTGTATACTGTACATATCTATACCTACAGGCTACTTAACCATACGATGTATAACTTACACTACCGTATACATGCTTATACATTATAGACAATGTATACTGGCCTTTTTTTTTATTATACATTGCCATATATAAAGTAAAGGATTTAAAAAACAACTTTGTAATGTTATACAGTGTGATAAATTTTAAACTAACTTTAATACGGTGTAAAAGTTATGTATACTTATAGGTTCCTTTTGGAAGAAAATTCACTTGGCCCAGGCGTCACATTTAAAACTACCTTTTATAGGGTGTAAGATGTAAGTCAATTTTTAATACTTACCGACAAAATAACAAATAAAATTATCATAATTACCTATTTTTTTAAAAATAATATTGTACCAAAGGTCCGCTCAGAATCGTTTTTATCGAATACATACAATGATTCATCATTGCGGTCAAATCTAAAATAATAAACTTCATCCTGTCCCGGGACTGAAACGACAACGCACCGACTTCCCCTATATCCTACCCAACGTGCGAAGTGTCTCCCAGGCTTTTTTTATTTTAAATTTGAACATTCAATTTACATTTATTTATTATTTTATCTAAAAGCCCACAATAATTTCTTCGGGACGACCCTGTTTACAATTTATTATGTAATTATAGGGTAAAAAAAAAACACCTCTCGGGTTTTGGCGGTCTTTGGAATTTTTTGGGAAAAAAAAAATATATACTTACATATTATAGCAGTGAACACTTACTTTCAGTTTGGACTTGACCACGGTCCCGGTGCGGTCCGTGTCCAGCGAGTTGAACGCTTGCCACACGCAGTTGGTGACGTTCTTCAGTAGCGTGGCCATCGCGGGGCCGCCACTGCTATATATTATATAAATATCGACAGTGGCGTCGCACGCCGCCCGCGAATACACGGAATAACAATACCGTATAATATGCAATATCGGATATTATATTATCGTAAGATATCGCTATTATCAGCTGCGGGCGGCTGTTCTGTGTAGTGCGGCTGGCCGTGGAAAATCCCGAGCGCGACACAAACGGAGCAGAGCTGCGGCGCACTGCGCGGCGGTCCGTCGCGCGACGGCGCGATTACGGCGGCGCTCGCGTAAGGCCGTCACCGTCGCCGCCACCGCTTCCTTGATCCGGTTCCCCTCGCGCGTCGTCGTCATCCACGTTCACCGTTCGCGGCAGCCGTTCCCCGCGTCCACGGTCTTGACCATATATGAATAAACATATTCAATGCCGGCGCGCGCGCGTTATACGTACTGCACGCGTGTTACGATATATTATTATTATTATTATTGCGTCCGCTTTTTACATTTTTTTTTTTCGTTTTTTACGCGTGTCACTACGTAATAATAATAATAATAATATAACGTCTAAATAGAAATATTTACGCCGTATTTTTCTCGTGAATCGACACGCCGCGCGGTATTTGTACTTTTTTTTTTTAAATAATTTACAGACGAGCATCGTCGGACTGGTTAAAAAAAAATCCAAATTAACCGTGTAAAAGTAATATTGAGTAATTAAAAATAAAACTTGGGGGGGGGGAGTGGGCGTTCAAGTATTTTTCAAGCAAATTTTTGGCCATTTTAGACCCCCTCCACCCTCGTCACCAATTGTCAGCAAATGTCCGACGACCCCCCCCCCCATTATTAAAAAAACAACAAATTTCCGAATCTTATACGAATTAATCAAAAATAAATGAAAAATTTTGTTACCCATTTTGAATTTTATCTTATATATTTTGATAAAAAATAAGTAGGTACGTGATTTGATTTCTTTTTTTTATAACTGCTAACGTCAGCATGGTTCTAACCTCCCCCCTCCCCTAGGCGCCTACGTATACTTAAACGCCTCCTTACCAACTCTTTTGTGTAAAAAAAAAAATAATAATAAATAATTTATTAACAATTTTACACGCGTGTAATTTTTTTATACCGAATGCACAATATTACTTTATATGTACAGATTTTTACTATAATCTAAAGTTTTAACATTATGCTTATGAAATTATTGGAAAAAAATCAAAAATGACATTTTAAAAGTACTATTTATAACAAAATTTCTATGAAAAATGCTTTTCACCTCGAAAATTCTACTCGACTTTTTATCCGAAAAGTTATTTACAGAAAAATTAAAAGATTACTCCCTTCCCCCAGGATTAAAAATAATTGTAAAACCAAGTTCTAAAATATTCCTCATTGCTCAGAATCCAAAAATCCATTTTTAAGGTAGTGATGGTATTTATTTTAGAAACTCCATGTAAATGTAATTTTTAAATGCTCTTAATAAATTATTTTATTTTATTTCTTTTACTAATGTCTTTATCTCTAAAAATACATTTTACTGTAATAATAATACGTTTTTATGTTGTTGAGTAATGGTTGGAGGGTATATATAAGGAATTTTATTTATCATACGATATATTTCAAAAAGTATGAATCATTTTTTCGTTTTTTTACGCACGTCACGTAATAATAATAATAATATAATATCTAAATAGTAATACGATTTTTCTCGTGAATCGTCACACCGCGCGGTATAATTTTTATTTTTAAATCATTTACAGATGAACATCGATTGGTTAAAAAAAATAAAATTACCTATCTATGTAAAAGTAGATTTTTATTTTAAGCCTATATATATTAACTCGACTATAGTTAATATTATACCTTCTTCTTCTTCTTTGGCTCCGACTTTTAAGACCATATCACTAAATACAAGTCTTGCCATATATCCCTGTCCTCTGCCTCTTTTCTCCATCCGATTTCTGTCCCTGTCATTTATACATCTTTCTTCACACAGTCTTCCCACCTTAACCTAGGCCTCTCCAAGGGTTTTTTTTCCTGTGGGCTCTTCTTCTATTGCCTACCTAACTAGGGAACCTTGTTTGCACCAGGCATGACCGGCTCATATTAGTCTCCTTTTAATAATCTTCTTTGCGATAACAGGCCACTGAAACCGCATTTAGAGTTCATAATTATATAATTTTCTCCATTAATTTATTTGACTATCGAAGACCGGTCCATATAATATCCTCCTCTCAAATACCCTTACCCTCAGTTCTTCGGCTTTTCTCAGTGCCCATGTCTCAGCACCAAATAAAGCAATAGGTCGTAATAGTGTCATGTACATTCTAATTTTTAAGTTTTGCGAGAGGGGCCTAGATTTCAATGCTTTTTCTAATCCGTAGTAGTAGCCCTTATTTGCTAATTGTAATAAATTGTTCAACTATATAATTGCAGGTTGTATAATATGTATAAATTCACTAATTAAACATTCTCATAACATTAACTGTAATTATATAGACGTGATATAGTAATTAACTATAGATATAATAGTAAGTACTAGAATATACTACTGGGAATGGTCAAAAAATTACCTCTGAAAAGTACTATTTAAAACGAATTTGTAGCTATCAAAAAATCTCTTTACTTCCAAAACTCCTTCTATCCGACTCCTAATCGAAAAATCGTTTTCAGAAACAAAAAATTAAACGTCATAGTAAAATAGAGCTTTATAAAATGATAAGTTAGGAGAGCCCACTCTGAATTCCCGATTTTTATACGTATTTTAAACAATAATCTAAAAATATTTTAAAACCAAACGAATAATATCATCTCCTTAGTAGCCAAATCAACAATGTTTCGGTAAGTATCATTTAAGTATTATGTAATCATCTAATGAAATGGGAGTCCGATATGTGATGACTGATAACATTTACTGACTAGGAGGATTGGGATGGGTGAGTCAGAACCATTGCGCTGACGTCAGCAAATTAAAAATGTATTTTAAACAGGGAGGCAACATTTTTTAGGACTGGTGAGTATAAAGAAAGTCAATCTTTTTATTTTTTTTTATTAGTCATTATTTTGAATTCTAGGTGGGAATTATCCGAATTGCAGTACTGACATAGTTAAGAAGGTAGTCAGCCGTTCACTGACATTTACTGATAAAGGGGAGGGGAGTCCAAAATTCCCCGAAATGTGCTGACGTATCACGTAATACTTGAATACTTTAATACCTACTCCTAAGATCATTTTTAGCCTACACCTAATACAACAAAAATCGGTATTTATTTTAGAAACTCCATGTAAATGTAATTTTTAAATGTTCTTAATAAATTATTTTATTTTATTTCCTATACTAATATCTTTATCTCTAAAAATTCGTTTTACTATAATAATAAATACGTTTTTAAGTTGTTGAGTAATGGTTGAATGGTATATAGGGAGTTTTATTTATTATGAAATATATTTCGAAAAGTATGAATAATTTTTGTAAACAATTTTTTTTTAAAGTTACTTATTTTACACTAAATTTTATATTTTTTCATTAGTTAAAATTTTTATCTCCCTTCCTTATTTATTAAAACAATATCAATTTTTATTTTTCAAATAGCAACCAATGGTTTAAGTTATAAATTCTTAAACGATATATTTTGATGGGAATTTATTCATTTTAATTTTTTCAATCATATGAATGTAAATTATAAGTTTTCAAATTTAAGACGAGGTGAAGTGAAGTAGTACCTACTGAACTATCGTCTACGACATTTGAAACATCATACTAATAACGAACTATTATAGTTACTTCTCCACGTATGCATTTGAATGCAATTTACTTGAAAAATATTAATTGAATTTAAAAATTCAAAAGTTTTAATTCTCATAATAAATATATTATTTAAAATTTAATAATTTAAACCATAGGTTACTATTTTAAAATCAAGTTTATATGGTTTTATTAAACATAGGAGTATATGGAAATTTTAAAATGATGAAAAAATATAAAATTAAGTACAAAATAATTTTCTGAAAACTACTTCACAAAAATTATTTATACTTCCCGTGATAACAAAGCTTATAGTAAAAAAATTACCGTGTATAAATATGGGTAAAAAAATTTCGAGGTGGACAGGGCTTGAAAACATTATTAATTCTTTTGTTATAATGTTTCTCGTTTTATATCGTTATTGATTTTTTTCGATATAACGTTTTTCGTATTGTATAACGTTATTTAAATTTTGTTATATAATGTATTTTTTTTTTTTTTACTATATAAGGTGTTTCTAAAATTAATACTGAAAATTCGTACACATACTCAGTGAGATGACTCAATGACGAAAGTTTTGACATTTTTTTTCTACCTTTAAAACCAGTTTTTATTTTTATTCATAGTAGGTACCATATAGTACCATATAGTATAACATAGTAGGTATATTAACATAAATATAAAAAAAAATTATGCCATAATACCTATTTCTTGCTAAATAATAAAATATATAAAATAATGTTAACACAACTAAAATAAAATTAAAGATTAAAGAGTATTTTAAAAAAATATTTTATGATTTAAAAAAATATATGTACTTACGGTATATATTTTGCTAATGTTTTTAAGCTTTTATATTTTTTGTAGATAGTTATTTAAAATTATTAAATTATAAATTTTAAAAAAAAAATACAAAAATATTTTTATTCTACTCAATTATCATTTTATACATAAAGTGGCAGTTGGCAGTGGCAGTTTGATGAGGGTGGTCCAGGAGTATTGACCCCCCCTCCCGGTAGAACTTTATGAACATTACAAAAAAATATATATAATTTTATCTGAAAACGCTTTATTTATAATTAATTATATGTGTTTATAGTGTATACTGATAAACGGACCCCTTAGTGTCATATAGGGATTTTGCACGAATGGTGAATAACCTTTTTCTGTTTTTTGCTTTTTTTTCATATTTTTGACCTGACCCCACTCCCTACATAGAAAAAAAGTTCAAAAACTGCGACTGCATGTATGTAAGTACGCATATTTATGTGACGTTATTAATCGTAATTATTTAGTATTCCAAATATACCTATTATGTACCTATATATTATATTTTATGAGCAAATAAATTGTATATTTATTTTTTGATTACAAAATAATTTTGAAACAATAATAAATTAATAACGTTTACGGTAAAAAAAAAATTGTATTATTATTTTAATAACATAAAAAAAAAAGAGACTAGAAAAACTTCAATATATATATTTATTATTTATTCATTCCTAATTATGTAATTGATGTACTTTTGTAACTACTCAAGTAGCATTTTAGGAGCACAACGATTCCAGGCACCGCCTTCAGCTATTTTGAATACAATTTTTACATGGGAAGAACGTAGTTCAATACAGTTCAAATTCAGTGCTAGGACCATTCAGAAGTTCAAAGATATAATGGTCTACTAAGAGTGACCATAAGTAGTGTAAATGAAGTTATCAGTAATTAATTTATAATAACCTAAATAGGTAGGTACAATAAGTAGGTACATGCAACATATACGTTAATAAGTCGATCCATACCATTATAATGTTATCATTACATATTAGAATATACACTTATAACTTATCATATCTAAAATTGGTCAATTGACTATTATTAGAAAAATTACTTTTAGGTTTATAAAAGTTTAAAATATGATGCTATAATTTATACTTATAAAACCTTAGTATATTATTTTAATATTCTATTAAAAACAGGTAATATAGGTATATTTTAAAAGTATGTGTAAATACCAAAATATTCCAGAACTCTTGAAATATGTAGGTACTTGTACATATGCTCAATATTTAAATTGATATTTCCTATTAAAACTATTTATACATACAAGTACAATGAATGATAATGAAAAAAAATGTAACCTATACAGAAAAATCTGAATTATACCTATTTTATTTTTATATTGTTTAGGTATATTAATAGTTACTTAAAATATAATCTCTATAAAGACCAATTAAATATAAGTATTATATTATTAACGATTCTTCTTGCTCTTGAGCATCTATAACATAAAAACTGACCATATATATTTCTGGTGAAATGAATATAGCAGTAAAAAATTTAAATTATTTACCTATAATTATAAATGCGTCTTTCTTTATTCAATGACCTTTTAGGAAATGGCCGCATGAATTTAACTTTTTTGAGGGAACGCCTCATCTGCTACAAAATAATACGGATAATTTTCCTTATTTTCCCATCCAGAGTGGTTTAGGTTCAGCAATATCTATGGAATGAGTCTACATAGGCCATTAATATAACACTGAAATATTGTTTATAGTTGTAATATGCTAATCCTGTATAGGGAGACACTTCATTTTAAAATACTTCCCATCAATAGAAACTATAAAATTGGGAATGTTTTATAATTCATAGAAACGGTCAGAGATGTTTTTCCACTTCTCCTTAATAGGCTCCTTAGGTTTTTAATGTATTCTGCTTGCAAACTGTCCCAAATAGCTTGAGATATGTTTCAGCAATAATGTTCCTTGTAGTTGTCTCTCCTCTCAAGAAGTACATTTAACGAGCTTTCATATTCCTTTTTCCACTGCAAGAAATCTGAAAAAAAAATATAAATTATTTATTAGTAAAGATCGGATTTTCATGCACTTATAATTATTGAATATGTATGCAAATATGTAAAAGTAAAAATGTGCAAGAAAAAGTACGAAATATGGACTATAAAATTTAATTATTCTTATTTAGCTTTAAATTGAGTATTAGTACCTACCTATATAACATTAATGATAAAAAGAAAAGAAAAACACAAAAAAAAAAGTTACAATAATATAAAAACTTTTACAATCTGAAAATTGCCTTTTTAATAAACTCAAAATGTAAAAGCTTTAAAATTTAGAAAGCGAACATTCGAAACTAGCTTTTAAATTACCCGCAAATCAGCATCGTGACTTCACTATAAAATCTGCTGTTTGGACCATTTAAAAAATGTTCCCTCACATACATACTTTTGGGTATCATTTTTAAATAGTTAAAGAAACATTTAAGTCAATGAAAGAACAAAAATGGTAAAAAAATCTACAAGATAGTATATTCTTTTAAAGCATCCATTATTGATATATTATTTTTCTTAACCAAAAATGATGTAACAGAGCAGTTGCTATACATTTTATAATACATCCAACACCAAAAAAAAAATGAATACTAACTAAACTACTAAAATTAACTATAATACTAACTATTATTAACTTAATTATGTATTTGAGTTGAAAACTTACTTTTGCCTAATAATTGAAAGTCGTTGTTTCTTAAAATTTAAAATTTAACCTACCTTCACTGCAGTGCATATTTTAAAGAATTTTCACTGGGCAACAATCAAAACTGTATCAAAATATACCTATACAATCATCAGATGGGGATTTTATGCTTATCCTTCATTGTTATTAAAAAAAAAAATAGGTAGTGGAAAACTATGGAAGGGTATAATTACTAATAAGTTATAATATATAATATATCTAATAAGATTATAGTAGAATTATAATATTTAATTTAATTTAAATACTTTTCTTAATCATCTTTTAAAAATATTGACAACCTTTAATATTCGTATAAATAATTCAATAATCAAAAAACTAAATGTAACTTAACATTTTGTTTTTTTTTTAATTATAAATAAGCAAGAATTAAATATATCTATAGATATATTTATTCTTGCATATATATATATATATATATATATATATAAATATTATATATATATAATTTATTTATATCCAAATATCGTAAAATAATATTAAAAAACGTTTAATTAATGAATGGGTTTTGCAAGTTTTTTGATCTTTGTATGTTTATAATGATAATGACATTTTTCTATCACATACCAATAACTTCATAGCACAAAACTTTACTATATTTTACTCACTCTCTTACAGACATAATTATGTACATTGTACATTTAATACGTTTTTAAATCCAAGTAGGTATACTAATACTTGGTTAATTATCATTATTTAAAAATGCCTTTGTATCTATTTAGTTTCATATATTTATCCATATAATCATTTAATGCATAAAATTTTATTTCAAATTAGTATATTTATAATTGAAAAATGCATGTCATCCATTCTTCAATAATAAAATTCATTAGGTGACAAAATATTTCCACTGGGTGACATTTATGTCACCTAACTTACTAGCTTAAAAAATGCACTGGGTTTAGAATACATAGGTACCCTAAGTAATAAACGGGCAACAATTACTTTACTTTTACCTTGGGGGATACATTCAGACGGACGCCCTTCAAACATTTGAACAGCAAACAGCAAAAATCTCAAGTTAAAATCCTGAACGTCAAAATCTTGAAAGTCGAAATTGTAAATATATGTAAATTAATACTTATTACTATGTTATACCTAGTAAATAAGTAGGTGTCAAAAATACCTAAATTAAAATAAAAATAAAAATAAATTAGGTATGCACTTAAATGACCCCTGAACAAAAAAAAAAAAAAAAAAATGGTTTTTATGTTATTACTTTTAAAACAGAATAATGGAAAAAAAAAACAATAATAATGATACTATTAGAATTTGTTTACGACTCACCGTTGACGAGTTTTAAGTTTTCTCTAAATGATATATATAATAAAAAGTTTTCAATAAATCACACATGACATTACAGACTCCATTTCCGCAGCGGCAGCCACATTCGATATACGGTAAGACATATTAATAATTGTACATGCAAAAACACATTATGAACTCAATATATAGACTAGAACCTACTATATTATATTTGTATTAGGTACGTACTACATTTATTTTACATTGATATATAAATCTGTTATTCAAGTTTTACTACTATTATTATTGTAGTATAAATATTATCCTTTTATATAACTATTTATCTGTTTATCTATTGGTCAGTAGTGTTGTACTTGTCTTTTCTAAATATTAAAAATAATGTATTTGATTTTGGATGTAAATCATATATGCATTTCTCATAAAACTTGTCCGGAACAAAATCATTTTTTTTAGATTTCCATGTAAAGAAAAGTCACATCAATGGTTTAAAGATAATGGATTATGTTTTGTAAATAAAATTGAATATTCTTAAAATATACTGCCTATACAGAACCCCTCCCTTAAGGTGGTTGGAGTCGGTCAAAAAAATATAGTTTTTGACTTTTCGTTGTGACAAAATTGTGAGTCTTTGGTTCGTTCAATTTTAATTATGTAAAAAGCTCAAGATTATTTGACACATTTTCTAGGTTTTAATCGAGGAATTTTTCAATATATGAATTTTCGACTTCGGTATGATTGAACAACATTTTCATATTTTAAACATTTTTTACATATATATATTTCAGGCGGAAATTCATATATCAAAAAACGCCTTGATTAAAACCTAAAAAAATATCAAACAATCTTGAGCTTTTTACAGAATTAAAATCGAACCAATCAGCCTTACATTTTTGTCACAGCGAAAGCAATTTTCTGATCAAAAAGTGATTTGGTATGCGAATTCATTTTCATTATTTTCACACCTGCAATATAAATTTAACCTAGACGGTTATAGATTCAAGCCCAAGGAATTTATTTATTATTAACTTTATTAACGTCTTTAATTCCATTGAATTTAAAATTTTATTATGTACGATAAATTGCCTATATAATACTCTTTAGAAAATGACCGACTCAAACCCCCCTTATATTCTGTAATCGAACCCCCTTAAGAGAATGTGGCGATTAGCGCAACAAATATTCAATAAAAAACTCCCATTAGTTAGCATTTTTAAGTTTTAAAAAATTAAAAAATATTAATATTAAATATTGAAGTTGGATTCCTCCCGCATGGGGTACTTTAGTTGGTAACGGGTATGACAAACCCGCGGACCCCAGTCAACGGCGTAGGGGAAGTGGCGCTCCCATCGTTCAGTGCATATGTGTTGATGCACTAGAGTAGCTCTACCATAACCTTAGGTGGTCGGGGTAGTCTGGTCCTCCAGGTTGGGGGTTGAGCGTAGGGCTAACAACCCTGCCTCGTTAAAAAATATATTGTTATGATACCATCATTAAAGCAGCCTCGGACACAGAAAAACGGATTACAGATTGGACACGGAAAACGGACAGTTGAATTTAAGATAGCGACATGGAATGTAATGAGTCTTTTTAGAACTGAAGCGTGCCAAAACCTAGTAGAAGTATTGGACGTATATAAAATCAAAGTAGCAGGTATTCAAGAAGTAAGATGGGCTGGAAAAGGACAGCTAAAAGTAGGAAAGTATATTATATACTTCTCAGGAATGGAAGAGTGACACCAGTTTGGGTATGGATTTGCCATACACGAGACCATAGAACCGTACATAAAGGAATTCAACCCTATATCAGAGAGATTAGCGGTACTAAAAATTGACACTAAACCTATAAATATTGCCTTGATATGCACTTATGCACCAACAGAATCAGCTGACGAGGATATTAAGGACGCCTTTTATGAGGACCTGATCCAAGCATATGACAAATTGCCAGGGAATGAAATTAAAATAGTATTGGGCAACTTAAACGCTAAATGTGGAAGAGAGATGCAGTTCTCCCCTACGTTAGGAAAAGAAAGTCTCTACATGAGAAGAGCAATGGAAATGGGTTGAGGTTAATATCATTTGCGGCAGAAAACGATATGATAATAAGTAGCACAGCGTTCCTACATAAGAAAATCTATAAAGGTACATGGAAGTCACCAGATTGTGTAACAATTAACCAGATAGATCACGTTCTCATTCAAAAAAGGTTCCGCTCATGCATTAGAGACGTACGTAGCTATAGGGGAGCGGACTGTGATACAGACCATTTTCTAGTCGTAGCGAAATTTAAACTAAAATTACAAAGTCAGAAACGGCTGGAGAGCAAAAGTAATTTACCTTATAATTTGGAGCGTTTGAAGGATGACAAGATCCAACAAGAATATTCAGTTAAGATGAGAGAATATGTTGAGAATATTCAAGAAGAGGATGTAGAGGGAGAATGGAACAAGATAAGTAAAGCTATTAAAAAAGTTGCAGAACAAGTAATTGGCAGACTAAAAAGTGGGAAGAAAAAATGGTATAATGAGAAATGCCGGGAAGCAATAGATAAACGGCGTATGGCTCGGGATAATTATATAAAATGTAACGACGTAAACACAAAAATAATATATGAAATAGAGAGAAAAAATTGCAAGAGAATTATACAAAGAGAAAAGAGAAACTTCTTAAACGGTATACTCTAGGAAGTTGAAAAAGACCATTCGCAAAGTAGTATAAGGAACTTCTTCAGAACCATCAGGCAATATAAATCATTCAACCTAAGCTTGAAAGCTATTAAAAATCGTGATGAAAAAATAATTATGGAGCCAGAACTAAAAGCTATAAGGTGGGAAGAGTACTTTAAAGAACTATTGAATGCGGAGGTACCAGTAAATCCAATAGTAGGTACAACCTTCCAACGAGCCGAACCAATATTGAATGAAGTAACTCAAGAAGAAACTAATAAAGCGATAGCTAGCCTAAAAAATTGGAAGGCACCGGGATCGGACAGCATACCATCAGAGTTAATCAAATACGGAGGCAAACAGCTACATCATGCCATGTTCAAAGTATGCTAGAAGATTTGGAGGGATGAACATGTGCCAACGAGTTGGAATGAAGCGATAATTATACCGTTACATAAAAAAGGGGACAAAACAGTTTGCGAAAATTACAGAGGCATCTCATTATTATATTCAGCTTACAAAATATTCTCGAAGATATTGTTGAACCGACTAGAGCCTTATGTAGAAGAGAATCTAGGAGAATACCAGTGCAGTTTTCGTAAAGGGAGATCAACGATAAAGCAGTTGACAGTAATTGGTAAAATAATAGAGAAAAAATACGAATACAGGCAAAACATTTGGCAGTTATTTGTTGACTTCAAGAAAGCCTATGACAGTGTGCACCGGGAAAGTCTGTACAATATAATGGATGAAGTTGGGATTCCAAAGAAGTTAATAGGTCTAACAAAAATGTGTATGGAAAATACACAATATCAAGTAAGAATGGATAATACATTGTCGGAAGCGTTTGAAGTAAAGAC
>JAIPRL010005968.1:0-29551 GCA_025469235.1 Pemphigus obesinymphae | reverse complement strand
AGAACATTTTGGGATTAAATTAAAGGATTTTGTTAAAATCGAATATGGTTTTTTCCTCGTTATCCCGTAAATAATGGTTACAAAGTCTTAAAATGTTCTCATAAAATGTAATTAAACACAATGTTCATGCTAAAAAATAAAAATATAACGTACGTAAATATGCGTATACGCAAATATTTGAAAATTAAAATTAAATAAACCTTAATGGGTTTTTAAAATAATTATATATCTTTATTAAATAAAAATTTTGAAAAAAAAGTACAAAGCTACTGCACCGATAACGATCTCATCTATATATTTAGTAATAGGTTAATAGGTTAATTTACTTTAATATAAATAACAAATTTGTGTTAAAAATTCTAAACGTAAATTTCGTATATTATCAGTTGATTAGTTGAAGGCAGCAAATACTGGTGCTACATTCTCTTAAGCAATAATAATCTATTGGGAATATCATAAAATAACCTTATTAAAGTACCAACTAGAAAAAAATTGTCATAAAAAATAATTTACACAAAATTCCTTCTATACTCCTTCTATCCAAAATTTTTAATAATAAAATTACTAAAAAAAACAAATTATATTATATAATTTTTCAATAAATAAAATAATACTTTGATAAGGAACAAGGATACTCCATATAAAAAATACCAAATAAACAGTTGACCACATCTATTTCAAATACAAATTATGATGAATTATTATGAAGTAATTTTTTTTTCTAAAACTGCATATAGATATAATTATATTTTTATATTATACACATTGGCGGTGTGGTAAATTGTAATACATTATTAGTTATTACATAAAAATAAATATTTAAAATCTATCGATATAAAAATAACGGCTATATGTACTTTTCCTATTTAAATATAATTGTTCTATGAGATCTGTGTGGAAGTTTATAATTTGATTTATTTTACTAAAATAAAAATTATATATTATTCTTAACACATTTTAATGTGAATATTGAATATTTATTACATAACATATTATTATACTTCTACATAAATGATTTTTTGTGAATGATAATATAGATTATACTTTGCAATGGAGTAAGTAATTTTTCTCAGATAATATATATTTTATTAAAATACAGTAATTAAATAAACATCAAATTTTTATATGCTGTGTTTTATTAAAAAGAAATGTTTTGTTATTATATTATGCAACTTATGTATTTTTTAATTTATTACGATATTGTGAATTAGATCATGCAATAAAGTTAGCCTCATAATATCTTTATACTATGCATTATACCTATAGATATATAATGTGAAATATATATAATATAATGTATAGTTTAAAAGTCTTAAGTCAAAATTAATTTATTTTTTGTATTTTTATTATTATTATTTTTTTCTTAACCTAAGTGTTATTCATTTAATACCTTTATACCCTGCATTAAACAACAAATGTAGTGTAGTGTAAGAAAATGAGAAATAAAATATTATAACCTAAATTGTCCCATTCACAAAACGAAGAGATTTATTTGGACCATTTCTATATCTCAGCTACCATTCACTGAAAATATAGAAGCAATCTCATTTTAGATCCTAAACCCATACTTAAATACTTGACACAATTCCCAAAACGTAGTAATTGACTATTCAACATCACTAATGGAATAATGTTTAAGCATTTTTTCGTGAAAATATTAACCTGACTTTTTTCTAGGAAAAGTTCAAAAACACATCATCTAGAAATGAGATAATAACACCAAAGCTTCATTGGATGTGTCATTTGCCATATCAATATATTTATTCTCAGATAAATCTACAATGAAATCTGCATAAAATAAACAAAGAAGCTACTATTGTTTAATAAGTAAATTATTTTCGTTATATATTCATTAAAAAGAATTTGACTCAAACAACTTCCTTGTATGACAATAAAAAAAATGATAAAATCTTTGTGTTTTCTAATTTGCTTCACAGTAAGACCAGAAAAAGAAAAATTGATAATTTAACTACTTATTTGAAAACAATTAGAATAAAAAATTACAAATTTTCGAAGAAACGCCTATATTACAGATTTTTGGGGGATAATGTCGAATATGCACGGAATCATAGACTCCTTTAATATCAACAAACGAGGCACTAAAAAATTATTTATTAAATGAAAACCACAAAAGGATTAATAAATAGATCCGAATAAAGATGATAAACATTCAACAGTACCAATTCCTCTTCAAAATCCAAACATATTATTAAGAATTAAATTCTAGAAAAGAATCTAATCTGTTTTTAACATTTGTTCAAAGATTTTGTAAATAAGAGATGAAATGGCAATAAGACGAAATGAAACAGCGACTCAACAAATTTAGGAATAGGAATTGAACGATACTTTTTCCATGAGTTAGAAACTAAGCAATTTCTCTCAATATCATCAAGAATTTAAAAAAAGTATCAATAAAACCATATTCGACTTGTAATTCAGTAATAACGGAGAAACACCATTTTACTAAACAGACGAAGATTTCCGTGCTTTAATAGCCCATTTCAATTAATTTTACGTGAAAATACTAGTTAAATATTCCTTATCATTCAGATATTCAGATAAATCGGATATAATATTATTAATACCTTTCATTGCTAGACGGTACATAACTAGACATAATCTTATAACAAAAATCTGGAAACCAATCTTCGATCTGCAGTTGAGAAATTTTTTGCCCTAAATTTTCTTGGTCAATACCTATTAGGAATAGTAATAGTGTGTAAATTGGCTAGATTAATATTTTTTGAAATATTAGAAATAAGAACCATAAGACATCCTGAATTGTTAGTTTAAACGCATATAGGCATATTAGATTGTTTTATCTTGGCCCTTTTGCCAATATTCAAGGTTAGTCATATACTGACGCTGTCGAGAAATCACTCATCGTAATATCAAAGATCGAAAGGTTATATTTTAATGACTTGAGGACATTTGTTTCCGTCAGCTTAATTACATTTTAAGAACTGTTCTTTCCAATATTGCGATTGACCACCAAACCAAAGTTATTTGAAAAATCTTTTTCTTCAGTGTTCTTATTGTGAATAGATGAGATGTGATTACTCCCTACGTTAGGTAGATTATTGGCAAATAATAGAGCGAACCAATTATTTCCCACTCATAACCCCCAAAGAGCAACCAAATGTGCCCTACCAGGGCGCTAGTGCTCTATAAAAGTAAATGAAAAACACTTAACCGTCCGAAAAAAATCGTAACATTAAACACACGCTTCCGAAAATGGCTAATACAGTAGATAAGATGAATTTTTTTCACCCTTAGCCTGCACAGCCAACGTCCGACACCAAATGTGGTTAACACATGACTAATTATTTTCGTGTATTTTATGGGAATGTCTGCCATTACCAACAGTGCGGCTATAGATAATTAATTTTGTATGTATTAAATACATTAAAAAATATTTAAATATCTATGGATTAGTGAATTCATATTTTTTTTTTTTAATTGAAAATTTAAATAATTTAGGTATAACACCTTAAAATGTATGAGTGTGTAGTATTTTCTTAATTATATTTATCGTAGTAAAAAATGTGTGCATCGAAAGTTCATGTATTTTTATTTTAATATCTATTTAGTTTTACTTAAATAATAATATACAACACAACTAAAAACATAATGTTAATACTTAATACTATATTATTGTTCTAAATAGTGATATTTATATATAATATTGTAATTATAATTATTTTATTAATTTTTATCTAGAAAAAATAAAAGGTGATATTGCTTGTAAGTGACTTTTTCCAAAAATTAAATAAAAAATTATAAATAAATGTTAATTGTATTGATTCCTATCCCGAGTATATAAGATGGAAATCTTTTGCTAATTTATACGTAATAATTTAATAAAAAATGAAAACTTGAGTAATCAAATTTGCATTTTATTGTCAATAAATGTTAAATTTAATTTACCATTTATTCCTTTTTATAAATAATTAGTAATATTGATTAAGTACTAAACTACACATATAGTAAAATATATATATTTTAAATGCATGTATTCGAAATATAAATTACACTATAATTGAAGTTTTGATTTAATATGTATCTACAATGTTTACAGATGATACATGTATTAGTAAGTATAAACTTAAAATATTTAAATTTATACATTATACTCATAAATTAATAATCAAATTGTTTAAAATAAAAAAATAATAGTTATAGTAAAATTTAGTTGTTTCTTAAAAATATTTATTAATCTTTTACATTTTACAACATCGTATTCAATTTATTCTAAAAATGAATTAAATTATGACCGTGGTTAATTACGGATTTAGTATCCTTAAATTAGTATGAATAATTATTTCCGTCTTATTAGTTATTCATTCTACTATTTAAAAATCAAACTTGATACTTTTAATAGATATTTTGGAAATAGAAGATCTATTTAGTTATCATTGAAGTACATAATATGTTTACACTAAATATAAATAAAATAATAGATGTATGTCAAATAAATTGGCTTGCAGTGTTTAAATAAACATTTTAGTTTTTATAACAGGATAAAAAGTATGACAAACAGTTTTAAATTTAGATGGGGTACACATGAGGCATATATATTATATAGTACATACATATTATATACTATATAATATAAGACACTCTATAAAATTTATATACATTTCGGTCCATCTAATTTGTAAAAGTCCTAAATCCAAACTTGCGATTTTGTCTTTAAGTTTTTTTTTATTATAATAAATGATTACGCATCGTTTAAAATCATGCTGGCTCAAATAAAACAATGTATTCTTCAATGAAAGTAGTAATTAAAAACAACGACATTTTTCTAATTCCATACCTGGGATATTCTTAAAGAAATAAATAAATCTCCATAGAGATAATATTTATAAAAAGTATAAAATATTTCAAATATTTCGTAAAAGTTCTATGTCTAAAAAATTGAATAAAATGTTTTTTTCTTCTTTTGAAATTATTTAAAATTTCTTATAACTTCTACTTTTTAATTAGAAAATTTGGAATTAGACTGACGATTTGTTTTAATTCATATATTTATTTAGCCCATATAAATATATTTTCTATGTATAAATATCTATCCAATACAGATGCTTCTCTAGTGTATTTCTTGTGTATATCAGTTAGTTTATTCAGATTCAATATTCCAGAAATTAAGAAGAAATTAAAGTCAAAGTTATTGTGAAAATTGTGGTTAATTTCGTTTTTTTTCCATAATACATTTTAATATTTAGTTTGATTTATATATACTAGAATTTGACAGTACGTTTTTTCGTAAAATAATAACGTCAAAAAAATAGTCTTATGTGAAAACGTAGTATAATAAAATTTGGTTTAACTTTATTTGAAAAAATTAAATTATAATATGTAATTGATCAATTATTTGTTATTTTTATTGATTTATAAAAACAATATTCAAATTACACGGTTGAAATGGGTGGTTGTGGTACAATCAGTTAAGTTTTATAATTTAAACATTACTAGGTGAACCGTTTTATATCAGCCACTGTAAATGGTGATTATCTTTTTCGAGATCTTTTTGTTCCATATAATTCATTTTTTAATATCTTTTTGGATACGTCATATGATAATCCAAGATAAACGTTTCCAATTGTCGTTAAACCGATAGTAAAATTAACATTGGATGCCAGCTTTGTTATACGAGTAATTCTTGATATCCGATAACAGTTTTTTTAAAATCACAACTTCTTCAACTGTCAATGTAGATAATATCCACTGAAAGTTTTGATCTTTTTTTATACAACTGAATCATACAGGATTTATTTATATTAAGTGTACAAGTTTTATCTGTTCAGCTGATGATGAACCACCTTAACACTATTGTGTGCGGCTGGGTTGCACAGAGAACCTTTTTTGCGAGTAAGCTGTATTGGAAAGGATTAGGTACAATTTATACAATTCATACATACAATACATTATATTGATTTTGGTCAAAACAAGAAAACAACAGTGATTGTATAAATGAAAATAATTACGATATATTGTGTGTACAAAACAAGTGATATTATTATAAAAGAAACCTACCTAATGGCCGAGAGAAAATATTAACATAGGTATATCTAACAAATAATTATCATACATTAACAATTCTATAATTTATTTCGAATCGTATGTCGATAAATAAAAATAAAATACAAAGTTACGACCTGATTGATTCGACCTTGGTTAATTGGTAGACCTGCGGTGCGTATCCGATCGTAACGTTGATGGAACGAAAGGCGATGAATTTGCGGAGCTGGTTATAGCAGCCGCCGTGTGGTTGCGCGTATGAGAATACGGCACCCGTGATCCAATATGGCGCTGGAACAGCGTGTACGAGCGGACGGTCGAACCGAAAACGACGATAAAGAACGTGAAGTGTTTCGCGACTTAGGACGTCGGCGAAACGATATGACCGCGGGGTCACATAAGATATAAAAACGGCGACCGGGCACCGGGTTGTAAACGAAAACGCACAAATTTTTACAAGAAAAAAACGAGACGTCGGTAAATATATAAGAAAAGCGTAGTTGACTACACGACGACGGAAAAACAACAACACGCACGTTGCGACTCTGCAGCGGCAATCGGCGGCGGACGCACCGATCCCCACCACTGATATGGTCCGGCGTGACGGCGTGAAACAAAAACAGCTGTGTCAAAGACGACGGCTGTGAACAGATGACGCGATTCAAGCGTTAGGCTCGCGTGCACTCGTACAAAATGCATTCTGTACCAAACAACTATGAATTTTAAAGAGTAATCCTCATTTTAATTTTTCCACCCAGATTCACATTGTCAGTAAACAATTGGGAATATATACTTCGCTTATGTTAAAAAAGTTAAAAACGTCGGTGGACAAAAACTCATCCGCATCTCGCAGGTTTGTATTATAAAGTGTGACCCCAAATAACAAAATCAAAAATACAGTGCATGACAATAATCAATAAAATATATTAGTAGTGAACTGCATAGGTAGTGAGGTGAAATTATAGTAGTCTAAACATGCGCGTTGTATATAACTATATACTATTATACGATATATTATATTATATAATAGGGATTTCAACTCTGATTTTTAAATGACAACCCCAATTTTTTTTTTAAATATTTATACAGATATGTAAAAAAAATATTTAATATTTAAAATTCCAATTATTAGAAACTATGTTAACTTATAATGAATCTTAAAAATAACTAAGTATTCTAATATAGTACAAAAAATGAGGTAGGTACCTACTATTGCATTAAAACAGTGTGTCACTTAAAAGGAGTTTCAGTTATAAGGTTCAAACTCTAAGGAATTACACTTCCAAGGTATTATACTAAAAATAAGTAGAAAAAATACATTTTACACAAAACACTTGTATAGATTGATAGTCATTTTAATACATAAATCTGAAGTCTTCAATCTAAACCAAAATTCATCGTTTGTAACCATATAAAGTTTAAAAAAAAATTATATTTTTTAAATGTTAAACGGATTTAAATTACTTAAATTTGAGTTTTGCTATAAACATGAGTATGAAATATAATTTAAAAATTTCATCTGCCCAAATATCTGATCAAAAACAGTGTATATCATTTAAACTATTTTTCTTTTACTGTGCTTTTGCAAACCTAAAATATCAAATATTGAAAAAATTTAGTTAATTCACTTGAAGAGATATATATTATTTTCAATTATTTATAGCACACTGTATAGCTAATACATATTTGATCTAACAGAGACATTCGAAACTATTCACCATGATAATGCGCACATACATTTAATCTAGTACTAGTAACAAACTACATACGTAGTGGTTAGTTCTGGAATGGATTTAATTAGTTATCCGAGAATAAAATATAAACATTAAACATTATACATACTGTATGTTTCTGTGGTTTATACAAAATTGTTCAAATGATCTACTGTAACAAACTACATGACTAGAACATAAGAGAGTTAGAAGAAATATAAAAACTTATTTGTATTAAAAGAATACTATAACGGCCGATATTTAATTAATAAAAATATGTATAGTTCAAGGGTACGTAGAAAATGTCGGTATATAGAATTACCTAACATGGTGGACAAAATCCACATTGCCCTATAAATGCTAAAACTTCATAGTCTTCAATAGGATACACATCTACTGGCAGAATATTGCTTAATTAAAAAGATAGTGGCTTTTAGCGCTGTACTACAGCCAATAAATCTATAGCTGACTAGTAAATTGAGTATGCATATGATGTTCGATTGTTAAGTAGTTGTGGTATATAAAATTTTATGGATATAATACTGATAAATTAATATATATATATATATACAATATACGTAAAAATTAATATAATCCATAAATTGAATAATAACGCAAAAAATTATTGATTTTTAGAGCAGTTAGCCCGTGATACATACAATCATGAATCACCAAATTGTAAGTTCATTTCGATTTATATGCTTAATATCTATAACCTATAACGCATTATTAATTATCTCTATAATATGTGAACTCTGTTAGCATGTACATAGTTTTAATTTAGTTATAATATTTAAATTTAGTAAAAATAGAATAAACACACTAGGACATTTTTTAAGGAGAGAAGAAACAAAAGCAGTACGATTAGGTAAAGAAGTTATAAAGGTGTTTGCAAAGAGGATCGAATTGACCGACTTTTTCGGTTGCTGTAAAGACTGTATAACATTCTGTTTGTGTGTGATATGTATGGATGGGTACTTAAAATTATAGTACGTAACTCAATTTCAATATTATGATAACTCGAATTTTATGTATTGCTGGTACAATAATAATAACTAATCAATGAAAAATAATAAAAATTCACAGAAATAAATAATGTAAAAACATTATAATTGATCATCAGTACTTAGGGCAATTAATTACATAAAAAATATATTAACCAGTAAAGGAGTATTAGCTATTCGAGCAATAATTACAATATTTACCTACGTACAGTTTTTATATATGCAATATACAAAATAAAAAAAAACATTAATACGTATACATCAACACATTTTTTACGTCCGTGTGCGATTTTCATTTTCGACAAAACGACAACGGGTATTTACAAACGTGATATACGTGATTCAATCCTATCTCGACTAGCGAGGAGGAAACAAAAACAAATTTTTCAATATTTATGCGAAAACATGGACATTAGGTACGTGTATTGAAAAGGACGAACAACAACAACGATGACAATAATAATCGGCTGCAGCACTTTTTAATTTTTTACAAGCCATTTTCTGTGTTTGTGTTTATGTGGATGAATCATTGATACAAAAAAACTATAACTGTAAGATATGGTGGACACGACGTAATTATTTTTGATTATTTTCACGAGAAAAAAATGGATGTTGATGGTGTTGAAGGGAAGAATGTAAAAAGAAGACATAAAAATAAATATAATAACAATAAAATGAAGGGGGGGGATATAATGGTGATTATATGTATTGAGCGGGTGTAAATCAAGAGAATTTTAAAGATCGGGTAAAGTGGAAATAGAGTACTAAAGTGGCAGACCCCAAAAAGTCGTGAGAAAAAAAAGAAGGAGAAGAAAAATAGATGAAAATAAAATATTCCAAGAAGTACGTTTTCAAATTTTTTTATTTCAATTGGTTGATTTTTACGATTAATTTAATGGTGCTACCTGATTAATATAACAATCAATATTAACTGATTCCCAACTTGATGTTTTGCAACAAGTTATGAGATAATTTAAGTTTTTAAGAAAGGTATAAAATACTATTTATATACCACAGCACGTTAGCACATTAGTTTGTAGAAGTGTTCTGGAATTTTCTATTTATGACGATTTTGGTGCAGTTTATTTATCTGAATTTTTTTAAAGAGGTATTTTTTAATTTAGGAAAAATTGTATTAAAAATATAATGATTTTTTGAAAAATCAAGTTTCTTTTAGTTTATTTCTTATAATTTCAAATATAAATATAATTGTCTAAGCCTGATTACATTATCATATTTGCCGAGTAAGTGTTAAAAATATATGACACAATCTGTTAGATATTTTAAAGTTTTTGTACTACGTAGATAATTAATAATAACACTATATTGTGATAAAACGTTCTATAATATTAAAAATAAAATATGTTGTTTAATTAAATCATATAATGTAAAATTTTAGGGAAGGTTAATGCATATAAAATCACTGAAAAAAGTAAGTAATTTCTTATAAATATTTTATGATAATTAATATATAATATACATGAATGATTTATTGCATGTATATTTTAATTTATTTGTAGGACATTTAATAATTAATGATCATTATCATCAAAAATAATAACTTATAATGAAATTGATATTGTGAAATTATAATAAAATGTTTAACTTAAAATAATAATTATAGTTTAAGATCTAGATTAGTTAGGTAGATACCTAGTATAAGACATTCTGAGAAACGTTGGTAAATTCCTTCTTATTCAATACATTGTATACATTCTTAAATAATATGGGAGATTGTTTTATTTGGATAAACTCAATCACAGTTCAGTATTGAGGAATGCCTCACTATTGCATAAGATATCCACATTTCTCATGGCTAATTCGAATTTTGAATAGGATTGCCATTTATTTTGAGAAAAACTGTGACCCGGGAGATTTTATGTAGGGTTAATACTGATTCAGTTCTATAGCTGACCATTTTTATCGATTTCTTGATTTCAAAAATTAAGAATAATCAAAAAAATTACCTAATACGACACTTATTTAATGAATTTAGGGTATGCGGCCGCATACAATGCATACCCTCTACTCCCGCCTATATACGACGTCTATTATGATTTCATGTTTTTTTTTTAGGTTATCCGATTTTATTATACATTAGTATATCCTTCGATATTCAGTTTTAGCTGATTTAGCGAAATCCCAGACAGACAGACCTATAAAGGGCTGTTTTCTAGTGGCACTTTATTTGGACGGGAGGATATCGTTAGTTTCCAGGAAATAATACCATTTTGCTGGCCATGGCCCAGTTTCCGGAAATGATAGAACTTAAGCCACCTAAGATATTGCTATTTGTCCACTACAAGAAAACGTTTAATTATCGTACCCGAATATGTGTATTATTGGATTTTTTTTACTTTTGTATTTATCATTATTGAACCAATTGACGCTGTAAAGACAATTTCCCCATATAATATATAATTTTAATCTATAAAATCATTTTAATATTTTGATTGTTTTTTAAACAGTTATAAAAAAATCCAAGATCAAATCATGTAAGTATTACGTTCAATATCAGTTAATATTATTTAAATTAAGTACCATTGTGAAAAACTAATAATTTTATAAAGGTTTAATAAATATCTTATGGTACATAAACTGCAAATATTTCCGGTTTTCTGATTCGTTACAATATTTCTCTCGCCTTCTGAAGAATGATTAATGTCTAAAATTATCTTGCATCCATGTCATCCGTACAATATATATATTAAATATATATATTATATTACATTACATATATATATATATATATATATATGACACTTGTGGACTATTTAGAATTTATTATTGTTATTCTATAATAATTCAACCTCGTCAGCTTGTTGGTAAATATTATTTATAAACATTTATGATCAAATTATTTTTATCAAATTATGATTAAAATATTTTAAAATAAGGTAAGATTATATTATACCTGTATTACTTTTAGTATACTTCCACTTAATACCATTCCTCCGTATTTCAGACTTACAATAAGTCTCTATTTTAATTAAATCCAATTTTATATATATAAAACTTTCTACTATCTTTCATATATAACATGTTATCATTTCATTTTTATATTTTCAAATACTACCGTTATATTGCTATCATTTTTCGTAAATGTGTTTCGAATCATTCTGGGATATCTGAAAATTGAATATCAGATTGATTTACGGTATACATTAAAATTAATACGAGACCTCCTACACTATTATAGTTAATATTTCCATTAAAATTTTAATTTTTAAGGTTAAAAACGCCAAAAGTCTGTATTTAGATTTATCCCAGACTCAGAAAAGTATAATTAGAATATTCGATTATCCGGATTAAAAATGTCATTGTACACATATAGTTGGTAGAATATATTTTCCTTACATTTCGTAATTTTATATTCATATTACATTTATATTATTAAAAGTTTTAATAAAAATTATTGTTTATTATGAATTTAGTGCATGGTCTAAAATATTGGTCATTATTAATTTTATCAGGTATGATGCTTAATAGTCACTATATAGGTATAATTTCTAAAAAATAAATAAATACTTTGATATGAATGCGCACGTTGGAAATAATATTCGAGGTATAATTTTTATTATTTTGTTGTGAAGTCTACTTACATTTAAATACTATTTATTGAGTTTTGTTAATTTACCTAATTTAATATGTATTATTTTATTTATTTACAAATTTTTAAAAAATTTTTTACTAAAATGCTGAACTAATTTACATAGTTTAAATTAATTATTCTCGCGTTAATAAGAGAAGATAAAATAAAATAAGAAAAGGTATTATTATTATTAGGACGGGCAAGATGCCCATTAATAAATATAATATAATGGTCGATAGCATAACATTTTCAAAATTAAATACTTAGTGGTTACTACATACTTATTAAATAGGTAATACATTTTTAGATATGCATTAACATCAAGTTAAATAAACAATTACAATATAAATATATACAATACATCTAATCATAGGTTTTTACATACTATTTAAATATACATTAAACATATCTACTGTTGTACATGAAAATAAATCAATATGATATATATTAACTAATTCCATAACTCTATTAATAGGAGAATTTTGACCATAATTGGTAGACTGGAATGGTACATAAAAAGTATTTAGTTGTCTAGTACTATGATTAGGAACCAGAAAGCTTAAGTTTGAAAGTAATTCTGGACAATAAATTTGTCCATTAAGCAGTTTAAAAATAAAACAGAAATCTAACCTTTTTCTTCGAATCTCTAACAATTCTATGTTTAAAAGAGATAATAGTGGCTGGTAAGAGGAGTGAGGTTGACGCTGAATGTTGCAGTTAAAAGACGAAAATCTCAAAAAACGATTTTGCATTGGTTCTATTGTTTGTATCGGGCCTAGGTGACCAAACAATAGAGTTGTAGTCCAAAATTGACCGGATATAAGAGCAATAAAGTGCTTTTAATGCATATGGATTATTAAAACTTTTACAGCTTCGATTTATAAAACCTAGCATAGAAGAAGCTTTGTTTTGAATACTTAAATAATGCTTATTAAATGATAAAAATGCATCAAATATTAAACCTAGGTCATTATTCTTATAGACGTGAGTGAGTAATGAATCGTTTAAATAGTAGTTAGAAATATATGGTGTCCGTTTCCTCGAGAAGGTTAATACTTCGCATTTAGAAATATTTAAAAGTAAATTGTTCTGGTTGCACCAATCACAGAGGACGTTTATATCATTTTGAAGTAATTCTGCATCATTTGGGGTCTTTATAATACGAAATAATGTTAAGTCATCGGAAAATAGTAACATATGTGAATTGCTAAATTTAATATCATTGATGAACATGTTAAATAATAATGGTGCAATATGAGACCCTTGAAGGACACCAGAACTTACATTATACTGACTTAAACTAAAGTTTTTAATTTTAACATATTGTTTCCTACCAGTTAAAAAAGTTGCTAACCATGAATGAAAAGGATTGCGTAAGCCTAAGTGGTATAATTTGGTGGTAAGAATATTGTGGTCAACTTTGTCGAAAGCTTTTGAAAAATCGGTATAGATAACATCCACTTGATGTCCTGCCTTAAATGCATCTAATACATAACATTGGAATACTAAAAGATTTGTAGTAGTAGACCTTCCGGTAGTAAAACGATATTGCTCGTCAATAGTTATGTTTTTAAATATTGGATATACGCCGTCGGTCCATACATAGGTTCATAAAATGTGTAATTTAAAAAAATATTGGGGGGGTGGTGAAATTTTGGGGTTATATATTATGTTATGCAAAAGCCTAAAAAAAAAATTTTAAAACATTTCCTAGAACCCGATTGCAGCACTACCTACTGGGTCCAATCGTAAATCAAAACCATTCAAGGACCCACTCTAACACACACAAACAATTTCATAAAAATCTGTCCAGCCGTTTAGGAGTTTGAATACTTACACACGGGCAGAAGAAATATATATATAAACATATATATATTTGTGTAGATATTGCCTATATTAAACTCCTTAGAAACGGACCGACTCGAACCACCTAAATAATGTACTTCAGTTTAAAGAGGAAGGACGCGTATAACTTTTCGTCGTTTCTATTTACCCTTCAAACCACTCGACTCTATATTTACGTTTTAGGAAAAACTGGCAACTTTACTATCGATAAATTTGAAAATGCCGTTGAAACCTTATTTTTTAAATAAATATTGGAAATTTAGTTTGAAAAAGACATAGATGAATGTTTCACAACTTAATTTTTATTTATAAAATATTGGTGGGCAGTAAGTATCTATTCCAAAATATAGTTTTCTCCTAATTCATAGAAAGAGAACAGTGCAATAATTCGCATCATCGAGGGATGAAAAAAAAAACGATAAAATATTGATTAGAAATTCATTGATCAGATCAATATTCATTCAGACATTTATACTTTAACATCAATACCAAAACATTCTAGATCAGTAGATAATTTATAAAAACAGTATTATAATATTTAAAGATTTTATTTTAAGATTTCCATGAAATAACACATATTATTTTTAATATAATTAAAATGTTTTCCTGAATAGTTTTAAAATCTCTTTGCTTAAAATTAAAACTTTTGGATTTCAAATTTCATCACACAACTTACTATGTAAATAGTCAGGTGTCACAATAAATATTATTTTTTGTTTCTTGTAACTAAATTACATTGTGAAAAGTTTAAAGTTTTATACACATTTCTTTAGGAATTACGAATAACAATAATAGATTTTAACATAATCATGCTTTTATAGATATTTTTGATAACTTTTTATACTACATACTTATATCGAAAAAGACGTATAATTACCTCAATTTTATTCCCAGATATGTTTAATATAATAATAAAACATTATTAATCAATTAGTAAGAACAATATATATTATTAACTTATTGTTAAGTTAAAGTTATTAAGAGAAAATAAGTAGGTACTTGATCTGTTTCTTTTTAGAGTCAAATTAAATTAATATTTTGTGATAATTATTAAAATAAATATTTATATATTTTTTTTTTTACCTAAAGTTAATTCTATTTTATTGATGAAAAATAAAAATGAAACGAAATGTACTTCTCAGACAATACCATTTCCAAGTAATTTAAATCCATTTGAACATTTTTCTGTTGATTTAGCTTTCATCGAATTAATTTCTCCCCATACACAGTCATGTATGAGTTCTTTAACAAAAATTCATATACTTAAGCAAAAACTCAACGGCGTTCATATTGTCTTAAATCCAGTGTAAATTCAATATGTATTTTTTTTTTAATAACAAATTTATACCGAGATAGTACATGAAACTAGAAATATTATAATATTTTATCGTTATTCTCAATTATCCAATAAATTACAATTTTTTTTAATAGTATTAAATTTCGTAATCAACAATATATAAAATATATATTATTAAATACTATAGATTATTGATATGTCCATAGTTTATTTTCTCAAAATGCGATTCCTAGATTCCTAGTCCTCTCCAAGACTATAATATTGATATAATGCTAAATTATTGGGAATATTGATGTATTCCCATATTGGACTACGTTAATATCAAACTAAAATCAAACTAAATATCGTACATTAATATCACCGTAAAATTTTCGTATATGTTGACAAACAGATTCCGGGTCATGTAGTATCCGATAACTATTTTGACAAGAATTTTTACCAGGTTAATAATATTTTTTGATTAAATAATAAGTTGTTATAAAGAAACATAGCTGGGAGGACGGGCCATGTTGCATCTACTTCGCTTCACTCAAAAATATCCAACGATTTGCTGTAAAACACCACATCAAGTAATTAACAAGTTAAATTAGATACGGTTACGTAAGACCTTAGAGTACATTAGTGTATAAGTATATAAGTATATTAATGATAAGTCGTAAACGAGACTTTTAGATCAAGATAAGACAATTGGATACTGAGACGAGGAGATCAATATTGTTACCAGAAGTGTGGTTGTGATCTAGATGACCCGGGATTTATTTGTTCATTAACCAAATTTTCGCACAATTTTAGTTAGTTCCCTTAGACGATCGACAAACAACTGCAAACATTTAATAAATACTATTCTTATACAGTAAACACCTAACAAAATAATTATATTGTCATGATAAAAATGTTTAATTAAATCAGCTAATTTGTAAAGCATAATATTTTTACAGTAAATTCATTTTTTTTAACTAACGGTTCCGTCCTGTTTACCACTAGATCCATTCTGGCTTGTATCATCTTTTGCATCAAATGGTTTCTAATCACGCCATTTTCCTGTCTGTGATTTATGGTATAAATAAACGCACTCTTAAATAACTGGACAACGTCCGACAGAAATTCACTAATCCGCAACGTGCATTGGAACAACGGCGAAATCATCTTGAATATGTTCTTGAACAGAACACGGGTGGACGGTGTGACGACGACCTTACCGTATTTGTGGAATCCTATATTGTTGATGGCATTTAACCGGTATGATATTTTACCTTGGGCAAAACTTTGTTTGTAAATGTGACTTGAGTAGATGCTAAATTTTTATTATTTCCAAGTGGTCGTTGATGAATTCCAGGTGTTTGAGGTGGTATTGATTCTGAATGACTTGGAGATAAAAGTGATTCATTTATATTTTTTGTGCTACAGTCTCATATATATCTATGTTATTTGTTTGTATTTCTCCCTACAATAAATTCAAATTATATATAAAATATAAACTATTATATGATTATATTTAAATATAAATGGTAATTTTTTTTAAATAAAAATGTCCATTTTTCTATTTTCAGTTTCCACGAACAACAGACTAATGGAATCGTATTCTTTTGAGAAAAAATGGAACTTCCCGCATGGTTTAGGAACTATGGAGGGGAAACATATTAGCATTATTCTCCCAAGTGGATGTGGATAAGAGTACTCTAACTTTAAATGCCGCCATAGTTATATTACCGATAGTTGATACCAATTATCGGTTTATAATGTGTAATTTTGGAACAAATGGCAGAATTTTGATTGGTAGTCTTCTACAAGATGAGATACTACTCTTCTTTTATGAGAAACTACAAGATGATTACCTGAAAATCTCGGGCGAGTGTACAATCATGAGTACTTTCAGAAAGCTACCATACCTGTTTGTTGAGGATAATGCGTTTCCTTTGGGAGTGGATACAATGAAACCATACTGACAAGGTTATTTGACTTTTACTGAAAAAAGTTTTCAATTACCATTTATAACGAGCGCATCGAATTGTAGAGAATATTTTTGGGATTATGACGGCATGATATAGGATTTATCACATACAAATTAATTTAGAAACACGAAATATAGATTTTAATGAAATGCTTGTTGTGTATCGCATAATTTTTCAATGAAGACAGTACCATATAAATATGCTCCTACACGCGTTTTTAATCACGATAACGTAAACGAAAGGATAAAAAATTTTAAACTTAATTCAAGAGATTCAAACAAGAACGGACTAGATCGTAGAACGCTAGGAAATACAAGTAATGCTGCTAAATATATTAGACAGGATTTTATAAGTTCCTTATTAAACGAAGGGAAAGTTCCCTAGCAACTTAATTTGTTCATTTTAATCTGTATTCTAAACTAAGTGTTTTTAAATTAAATTAAAATTATGTAACAATATATAAATAGTATTCATTATAATTCAAGTCAAAAAGTGTTTTAATATTTTGTATAATAATTTATAAGCTATAAATTTTCATATTATTAAGGATATATTAAGGAACATGAATAAAATTATTTCATGAAAATTTTACATTTGTTGTATATTAATAATTATGTTTTAGGTAATCTTATATATTCATTGTGTTTTTTTACTAAACAACTGCATTTTTAATAATATTTAGTTTTATTCTGTCGTTAAATATTAAATTGATTATATAGTCTGGTGAATGAAAAGTTGTCATTGATATGGGCAGACGCAACCAACATCTAATAGAAGATCCTACCCACAGAGTTCCTGGCTTTTATCTTTCGAGGGCAGAATGGACTATACTCAACAGAGTGAGGACAGAGCAAGGTAAATGCAATTACCTCATGCATAAATGGGGTATGGTGGACTCACCAGATTGCGCTTGCGTTCAAGCGCAGACAGTTAGACTTGTCTCACAAGAATGCCCACTGTCACGATTTGGAGGAGGCATTGACGGACTTCACGAAGCTGGGGAGGAGGCTGAAGAGTGGCTAAAAAATATAGATCCACCGCGATTATGAACCAATATTTAGGCCCTCACTTAATTAATTGTTTAACCAAATGTTTGACTTTGTTTTTAACCCTAATTATTGACTATCCATGTTACCACAATACGATTTCTGTAATTATTCAATGTTGTTTTTTTTTTGTTTTTGTTTTTTTTTTTCTGTTTTATTAAATCTCTATATATGTTATATCCGATTGCCATATGTAATAAAAAAAATTGATATGAATAATGTTAACATATTTATTACCAATGGACACTTTTCATTCACTCGAAAATAGTATTTTTAGTACAATATGATTTAACTTACCTCATTCATATTATTTTCATCATCACTTTCAAGATTCGAGCGTTAATTCCGAAGAATATCTTGGTCGTCTAAAAAGCTTAATATATGCTTAATATATCAAAGTATTACAATTTCGGTCATATAATTCATCGGCTCCGGAACCTGCCTCATCGATTTTTTTACATTTTTCAATTCCTTCCTGTAGCTTCTTCTTCAGTTGATTTTTTTTTTTTACTGTAGTTGATTTTTCCGAAAGAATCTATTTATTTTAACTTTTTTGTTAATAGTATGTATGCAGAATCTCTTTTCCATTTATCGTGATAATCTTCTTTAGATTTTATTTTCCACAAACAATATTCACTTCGGTAAATGTTGATAACGTCTTCAAGACATTGAAATTCTTTCTCCCGAGATATATTTTACAAAATAAAAACGAAATCACTAAAAACCGTATTATACCTATAACAATACCTATATGACCAACTGGTGTACAATGAAATTTTTATTTGGCAGGACGGCCGGAACCCACACACGCAGTGATATGCCTGCACAGTCCTTAAGTCGGCTGGAAAAATGAATATGTTTTCATTTTTTGTTCCGACCACCTGTACAGTCCAAACTGTGGCCTAACATATCCACCATGACGAAATAACATGGTATGCCGGCAACAGAGTTCTACACATGGTGCCTACGTCACTCGGTGCACTTATCATAATTATTATTGTTATCTACTATTTATTTTGAGTAAATATGTTCAACTCTGTAAACATTAAGCTTATTTATATTAAAATTACTATATCGAAAAGACTGCAGATAAGACCAAGTGACGTCATAATTTCTTAGCATAATTTATTGATAAATTATATTTCATTCCATAACAACTCGTACCGTTCTCAAATTCGTTCATGTTACTGGATACCATCACATATATCATACCATCTTATTTCGTCATGACCCACACGTTCCGGCGTAACTACCTTAAGACAAATATAGAAATACCAAACGTAAACTAGTTATTTAAAACGGATAATGTTATATTTATTATTATACGGCTGTATTTAATAGTATAGTTTTAATAAATTCCGGAATATATAATAACCCAATACATTTAAACAACAATAAAATTTAGTCACAGATAAACTTTTTATCTACAGATTGGATAATCAGTATTGTAATTTGCAATCATTGGATAGCCAATATTATTAAAAATTATTATAAATGTCAATTTTAAGAGGTCAACGTCCCGTTAATATCAAATAATAAATTAGATAGCAATATTATTTCGGATAAAATACATAAACCGAGGTACGAATTACACTAATATGTCTACTGGTCGATAGCTTACGATTTTTTATAAATAAATAAAACTTTTGTTTAGGTTTTAATTATAATAGTGGCGTGTATTTTCATTTTTTAAAGAACACATCATTATTATGCGAATGACAATTCTTACAACTACGTTTTCGCGACCGGTTTTCACCCGATAAATTATATAATGATAATGTCGGTGGCGTCGTCCCCAGTCCTATCAACATATCTTTAATTGTCCGGTATTAACCATCTACTAATGAGATGTTGTACTCAATAAAAGTCAAACCTACAAGGTGTCACATTCAAACGGAGTTTCAAAATTAAGGTTCTATACTCAAAAGATGTTGAACAATAGTCTTACATAAGAGAAGTTGCACCCAGTAAGTGTTGCATTAAAGCTGGTATATTTAATAATATCTATGAATATCTATTAGCTAAAAATATAATAGGTATATAAACATTTTTTTTATGTATACAATTACAGAATTCAAATATTAAATACACACGCATACAATTTTTATATATAGTTGATGATCACTAACGGTCGAAACTTGTTACCTATAATCTGTTTTAAATTCTCTAGGCACAGTTTCTTTTTTGTATATTATTTTTATTATAATATATGTACATCAATTTTACTTTTAATATTTTCATTTTATTTTTATAAAAGTATTAGTTTTAAATTTTAAATATATCTATAGGTATAGTTGTATAATTTTAAACGTTTAACAGTAAATAAAATATAAAAACACAATTTCTACGAAATAATTTGTTTTATTACATCAAATACGTATTTTAAAAACGATGTCTTCATCTTTAATCTATTTGACAACAATATATTATTATTACTTTTAAATGATTAAACATTAACACAAAAATATAATTACCTACTTATTACACTATACACTTTTTATTAATTTAATACTAAAGTAATTTATGTTTAGGGCTTTATTGGTTTAAAGGTTAACCAAATACCGTTTTCTGCCGTCACAAATATTGATGTCTTACTATATCTCATTGGAATATCTGTTTTCTCGCAAGGTTCCACTTCGTATTTAGTCAACAGTTCGGTCAACGCTATTTTCATTTCCATTTCAGCAAACCGTTTACCTATATTATATTATGTAAAAAAAGTATATTAGTTCATTTTTAAACTTTTTAGTGTAAGAAATTATGGAATTAACTATTATTAAATGTTTGTTAAAAAAAAACTACAAATAAGATATAATCATATATTATGAATTTATAGCATAAGATAAATTATAGATTTTCATTTATTTTTCATTGAAATGTTTACAATTCAAAGCTATAATAATTTTCAAGTATTATAGATATTCTAATTTTTGATTTTGTTCTGAATATTTTTATATTTTATATATTTACGTTTAAAGCTCTTATCACAATTTAGAAATTTCTAATATTAGATAAAATTGATTTATTAAACAATTTATAGACGAGATCCTTTACTATGCTGGAATACAGAGATATTTTCCAAAAAAAATTATTTTAAAGATAATCTATTTAATTTTATGAATTAAAAAAAAGTTGTATCTCTTTAAAAAAAATTTAAATTTTGAAAAATAATGATTCTATCCCAGCATCTCAGCTAAAAACTTGGTAATACATCGATATACTTTATAATAAAAATGACCAAGTTGTGAAAGAATGTTGGACTTAATTTTTTTTTATTATCAGTTAGTTAGACTGAGACAGCAAATGTGGGTTCTACGATCAAACTTAATGAGTTGTGTAAATATAATTGAAATTAGTTACAAAAATAGAGAAATTTTTCCAGATTTTTATTTAGTATACAAATAAACAAAATACATTATGACGTTTTATTCAATAGCGGCTCATAATATGGAGTAATATTGGATGTGCATCACATATAATGTCAATAAACTCTTCTTCCTCTTAATTTGGTCTTTACAACTATCTGAGATTTTTTGACGTCAACACAACAATTATCAGCTGCTGACCGGTCCCGCAATCACATATACTAGAATAACACATGTGTTTTGTGCCATTTTCACAGAATTAGTTATGTTTTATTTATATTCCCCCAAAATATATACTGTGTAAATTCTATAGAATTGGTACACAAAACTGGTTTGAACCTTTTTTCTAACTATTCTGTGATCGAACCAATGTGACTAGGTGTATTTACGACTCATGGCCAAGTAGGTACATTTTTTTACATAGGAGGTATCAATATAAACTATATAGTTATACATCTCCTTTTTTTTTTTAGATATTATCAGTTTATTAATTCTCTACTAAACGATTCGTACTGTGTGTTCTGAGATCTAAGTTAATAAGGTACACTATTATGTTAATAGGTATATTTTAAATTTCAACTTTTAGTATTTTATGAATGTGCACTACCAAATATTTTACTGACGATCTAATGGTGGTTATATATAAAAATAGGAGATCAATTTATCAAAGGCGCCCGCTGGGAGGGACGGGGCCGCCCGCTTTTATACCCAATATTTGTATAGGGTGTATTTTAATAAATACTTTTATAAGTATTTTTTTTTTCAATAAATAAACATTATTTATGTAAGTACTAAATAATAATGGTTTGAAATGTTGAATATTGTATAATCTATTATCATAATCTACTGGCCTTCACGAAATATTTATTCTTGACAAATGCGATTTCAAAATTGAAGGGATAAAAATGTGAAAAAAAAACTTAAAATAAGCAAAAAAAAAGAAAGGTTATAAACTCATATTATTAATTAAAGTTCTAACAATATATAGTTTACCAACTTAAATATTCCGAAAAATACTTCAATGCTGCATAATTTTCCGACAAAATTTCAAAATACTTCATTTCAAACGTGTATAAGCAAAATAAAAAAGTCATCCATTTTTCTATTATTGTATGACTACTTTCCGAAGTAGTGGGGGTGAGACAATCTATTCTCTCGACCTCACTACCCCTCCCGGTTGAGGTTTCTGCGGGCGCCTTTGAAACTTATCATTGTGAAATAAAAACAATTGTGAGTTAGAAATAAATTGAAACTTGGAATGAGTGTTAATAATACATTAATAATAATAGGTAGGTATATAATAAAAACTATAAATATAAAACTTACTATACAAATACAGAGAATGTGCAATAAAAGCTTATCAATTAATTGATATTTTATCTACCTGGAACTATGTAAGATAACATATAAAAGATGAAAAAGTGACCCTGTTATATCTTATAATTTCTTATTTTGTTAGATTGTTCAAATATTTTAATAATTTGTATTTTTTTTTTTTTAATAAAATAATGAACTTAGAGCATTTTAAATTTAATTCCTTACATTTATTCTGTAAGTATACTAGTTTTTAAAATAATTTTAAATAAATGTGAAAATACCCTTTTCAGACCCTACTATTGAATTTTTACAAAATTCAATCATTTGCGGAACGGATAGGAATTAAGCCATCGCCATTCATGGTATCCAAATTTTTATAAAATTATTTTTTTCACAGAACTATAAAATGAGTGACTGTCCTCATTTTCAATATGTAAAATAAAGGTTCATTTTTTTTAGATCACTATAATGTTTTTAAAGGAATATATTATATTATGTTAAATGATTTGTTTTCTACCTAAACCGGTTATTGAAGTTTTTATTTTGCAATTCAGCCATAGTAAAATTAATATTATTCTACAATATATTATTATAAAATAAGGTTTAATACCGATGCATATACGAGGACCGTCTCCAAACGGCATGTAAGTACCGTTCGGTCTTTTAGCCTTTTCCTCCGGGGTGAATCTTTCAGGATCGAAAGTCTGGGGATCAGGGTAATATCTATTGTCGTAATGTATAGCATAATTGGGTATGAAAATTTTTGTGCCCTTTTCGATTACTAACGTATCATTTGGAACTTGATAATCTTGCGTAGCTTCTCTGAACAGTGTTAACAATGGCGGACACTTTCGTAAAGTTTCTGAAACAAAAAAATCATTCAATAATTATTTATGCTTAAACATATAGATAAATAAAAACTGTATTATCTAAGTTTACTCTAAGACATAAATGATAAAAAATTATAGATAATTGAGTTCCTAATTTTTTAATGCAAAATTTTCGACTGCACATGGATTCACATTAGATGTCAGGCTTACAGACATTATAGATTTAAGTCAGGTCTTTCTATTAGTGTCAAAAGTACAATTACAAAATATTGTAGAATACCTTATTATAATCTAAATAAAAAAAAAATTCACAGTTGAGCAGAATCTTAAGTCTTCTTATCTTAATTCAAACCCCCTATACTGTTTACCTTTTAAAAAACTATCTCAATTCGTCCACCTATTAAATATTCCTAAATACGCGTTTGAATTATGGAATATCAATGTAGGTACATAGCTGTGAGAACAAATCTATGTTTTTTATGAAATTATCATTATCATAATGCCTCTTAATATCTCTCTCCCTCCCTCTCTCTCTCTATTTCTCTCTCATACTCTTATATCTCTTAATTCGGAAATCTTAGTTCAATTATGATTTATATGTATTACATCAATGGATTTATCGTAACAGGGTTCCACTAGATTGTATGAGTTTTTTTTTTATTCCCAATGTTTTTATCTTGAAACCTGGGATAGCCTGCATAATAAAATATATTGTTATTATATCGATTAACTATGATCAACGGCAATACGATCAATGATGATAGTAAGCATTAAAATTAATATCTAAAAGGTTATGACTTTTGATAGTTGACGTGAGACAATAGTTGTTGTGCTAATTGGTTTCAAGTTGCGACAATATAATACACCTCAATACAAATTTTTTGTTTCAGTGCTTACTTTAAATTATTTATTATTAACGTGATATCTCGTGTAGTTTTTACATTTAATACTTCCATGAACTCCTACCTATAGTAAATTAAAAATACATTAAACCTACCGCATGACTCATCCTCTACATTTCCGGAATTTTTCGTTGAACTGTAGTATGAATATAACTAAAGCGCTTTGTATATTATTCAATACAGCTAATTTTAGTTTAGAATATTGACTTGACACTTTTTTAAATAGATTCACATTGCCCCCACTCCAGAAAGTCACGTATTCCACATTTTACCGAGTGTCTGCGAACTTTGTTGTTCGTTTTTAGAATTCTGACAAGTGGCAATATTGCGTTAGTTATTATTAATAAATGTATACCCGTTTTTATTTAAGTGATGAAAACCGAAACGGATATTGACCAGCTAATACCATATCTAAATAATGCAAATCCATGAGAAATTCGCTGTTTATTTTTCCGTTGTGTTTGACTTTTGTTGAAATAATTTCTGCTCGTACGCGATCCTGGATGGGTTTTTTTAAAGCTAGTTCGTATAAACAAAAACTCGATGCCATCGATACCGTCTCAAATCCAATGACGAAAAGTATAAACGCGTTGGCCACGATATCCATTTCTTCGAATTTTACTGAAAACATCATTAAAACATAAAAATTAATAATATATAATTTAAAAATACAACAGATTTAATATATTTAATATTGAATATGATGATTCTTTTCAAACTTATATAAGAACAAATTTTTTCCTACCCGATTAAAATAATTTTTCATTTCTTATAAACTACAAAAAAAAAAAAAAACAAGATAACAATTTCTTTATACAATTATTCTATATAATAATATAAACCAATTTTTTTTTCAAGTTAATTTTTGAAAAAATTTAATTTACTTAAGCACTGTTACACTAGGTACGATTTATAATAAGGCAAAAGTTACAAAAATAATATTATTTTAACTAGAGATACGGTTTTTTACAAATATAATGTTGTCATATTCAGCTCCGATATCCACGTATACGCATTTAATACTTAATAATGAATTTTATTTTCAAGATTTCGCAGTGGCGGCTCGTAGACTTTTAAAGTGAGAGAGCGATTAAATATTTTTTTTTTTTTTTTTTTGAAAAGCATAGAATACAATATTAATTATGTACCAATTTAAAAGGTATTTATTAAAATAACATTTATAGCTACCATATAGAAAAACAATAAAATATAATATAATACGTTTTACAAATGCTGAAAATTATAAAATAATAAAACTTATACGTTTTATACTCAAAATTTAAGCGTTTATCATTCATTTTCACTAAACATGTCTTCCAAGTAGTTTTGTTTCAATTTTTTGTTAATGTGATACTGAATTTTTATCTTCTACATAATAATAATATAATATACACTAGTAATAAAATAATAAAGAAATATAGAAATGTTATTCGGTATTGTTGGGCAGTCAACATGCATGTCGGGCGACGATTCATATCGCTCCGGCAGCCGCATTATTACCGAATTCTTCCTCCTGTTTTTGTGTTTTGATCATATAGTGATGACGGGCGATTATCAACGTTGCCCCAGAGCCGAGCATTGTTCGATACTCGGTAACTGCTCAGATGAATAATAGGTTACCTATTTCAACCGTGCTATTACCTACATATATCTTTAAACTCCGATTGCCTCATAGTGTGTTCATAACAGTGGAAAACAATTTTTATTAATATATTTTGAATAATATTTTGAAAATGCATTACTATGTAAATATAAATAATTATTAATATTTAAATCAATGTCTAACTTGTCAATAAGTAATTTTTTAAAATTTAAGAGGGGTGCGATCGCCCCGTCACCCTACACACGAGCCGCCACTGATTTTTGGGTTTATAGTAATTTACTTATTTTTAATATGAAGAAATTAGTTGTGAACAAATAATGTGAAATAAAATGATTGATTTTAGTAAAATTAATAAAATGCATTTATATGTACTCTGCTCACATAGCTTATAAGAAATATTATTTTATAATTATCTTAATAGCTATTGTTATTTATAATGGTAGGCATTAACTAATAACAAAGTTCAATTAATGTTTAACAATTAATATTTTCTTACATTTCTTATTCAATTAGATATATTATACTCGTAATAATAGCCTATCTAAGATGATCCTTAAATATAGGAGAAGAAAAAATGTATTTTTGATATCTCACAATATTATAAGAAAACATTTTTGATTAAATTTAGTCATGATAAACCCCGTTCACGTGCCTATAAAGAGTTTAAAATTACCAAAAGGGTAGTATTTTAGTTTTTAAATTAAGTTCTAAAACTATAACACTAATTTATAGAACTTCATATTGTGCATAAAAATACTAAATTCCTCGTAAATTCAGTTACAGCAAAGAAACAAGAAAAAATATTTAATATTAATTCATTTTGCAAAATATGTTTTTTACGGTTATTTAAATATATTTTTAAAATGTTTGGAGATAAGATAAAATGACTTTACACGAATTATATTTAATATAATAATTAAGTAAAAGTTTCACCAACCTCTTCACTGTTGTGTACGTCAAGATGGCTGTGCAAGGCTGATTTTAAATTTAGTCATTAATCAGTAAGTTATTAGTAAGTATTTGTAAGCATAAATTCAAAATTTGTAAGTCCAACCCAAACTGAATATCACTGAAAGCTCATTTCACTATAATTCTGATAACTTATCGGAGGCCGTGTGACTTTTAATTTTTCAACGTTTAACTACGCCAATATTTAGTGAGTCATTAGTAAGAATTTGTAAGCGTTTAACCCAAATCTGTAAGATCGTATTTTCAAAGTTCTCATTAACCGAAATTTATAAGTAAATCTGTTTTTATTTATGAATAGAAGTTTGCTAGCCGTGTTACTTTCAATTTTTCACATTTTTACTTTGCTACTCTTTGGTAAGCCATTTTGTAAGTGCATTATATATATATTATTCGGTTGACCTATTTTTGTTATCAGTTAAATTTTCACTCTTTTATCTATTTAACTACCTACCAATATTTTAAAATTAGGATTTTTAAAATTAACCTGTAATGAAAATTATATATTTAAATTATAATTATTATGGATTTTGTATATTAATTAATTTTTTACTCCATAGTTGTAATTTTTAAATTATATTATAATAAATATATTAATATTATATTTAGTTAGATTCCTATTATATTCTAAAATTGTTTGTCATAGATTAAACCTTTTTAGAACATAAATATATATATTTTTTTAAATCATGTTTTGTTTTTTAATTGGAATATTTATAAAGGCACGTACTTCAATACTTATTTTTCTTCAGATTTCAATTAGAATGTTTTACTTTCTTATATTTCTTGAAAAACAAAATAAATTTTCAGTTTGCAGTGGTATTGAACTATGAAAGAATATTACAATTTAGAGGAAATTGACCACAATATAAAATTAATGCATCTCATAATTTGTATAATTGAACAATGTTTAACCATGAGTTTCCTTAAAATCACGGTTTTAAAAAACAACCAAATAAGTTCTCAATTTTACCCAAATATATGATAAAACAAACTCGTATATAACATTACTTCAATATAATACATTTTAATGTCTCACAATCTCATACATACACAAAAATTGTTAATTAAAATAATAAAAGGAATTTTTGAAATTATTTATCATTTTTATTAGGTACTCACTAAAATATTATTATTTGTAATACATAATATTTTACTTAAGCATGAGTTTATACATATACTCGTATTATACATATTATTATAATATATACTATATTATATTATGAGTTTCAAGTAGGTACATATTAGGTATATTCTAAATTATAGCCGCACAGGTGAACATCCAAACACGACACATGCCGCAGATAATGTGTTGAAAAATTATTTTGTAATAAAAATGAAAAATATTTTCCTTGTTCAGAAAAAAGTATTTTTGATTGAATAAAAAATAATAAAAAATGTATTCAGAATACGTATCTAAATCCTTATTATGAAAAATATTTAAAATAGTATTTGAATACAAAAAAAGGATTCGAATACTTTACAAGGCTGCAAATTACGTAACCCCCCTTAATAATATAATAATAAAACTGAAAATCGTATAAAACTTTAATCAATAAACTTTTTTCAGTAAATTAAATTTTATATATTTTTATTATAAGCTATTTTTTTTTAAATTTGGAATTTTTTATGTCTAACCTCTCCGTTAGTTTGTTCAATATTATAAAAAAATGATTTGGCTAAAATTTAGTCTTGATAACTCACCCCTACTTCACGTGCCTATAAAGTATTGAAATTTTCAAAAAAAGTGTACCTAGTAATTCATTTTTTAAATTTAATTTTAAAACTATAGCACTATCCATAAAAATGATAGAGAAACTTATTATAGAACCATATATTATTCAAAAAAAAATGTTATAAACAAATTTCTCGTACATTGATTAAAAGAAAAGAAAATAAAATAAAAGAAAATGACATATATTTAGTTTTTTTGGGGAATTTTTTTTCTGCAGTTATTTAAATCTATTTTACAAATGGTTGAAAATAAGATAAAATATCTTATAATAAAAATATATAAAATTTAATTTACTGAAAAAAGTTTATTGATTAAAGTTTTATACGATTTTCAGTTTTATTATTATATTATTAAGGGGGGTTAC
>JAIPRL010005967.1:0-29554 GCA_025469235.1 Pemphigus obesinymphae | reverse complement strand
TAGAGAAAGTAATGAAAAATCCAAATATGTTTTCAAAATTATTATCCGATCCCGTATCGGGTCGGACCGTTGGAATTAGAATGAGTAGTTTTTGGCCAAAAAATACGGCAGTCACGAGGCCCCTTAAGTAAATAATTAAGTTGAAAAAGATTATTAAGAAGTATTCAGCCGTGACATCAAGTATCTAGATTTTCACATTTAAAATTCGTTACGTCACGAAATGATAACGAATTTTTTTTATTTGTTTAGATATATTTCAGTACATATCAAAATTGGGTCGTAAAAATCTAATTAGGGTTGATTCACAATAGAGTTTTTAGCGTAGATGTGTTTAAACATTTTACTTTGTTAACCAGCTTTTTTATCAATATTTTAATTTTCTTTTCTCTATTTAGCTAATACTAAAAACTTTAGTGTGTATCTTGGTATATACTCTATGGGTCAATGAGTGATAATATACATAGGTGATGGTTTAAATATTTAAACCATGATGTAGGTACAATAAAAGTACCTAATTTATAATTAAGTCTGTGTCATTATCACTTTCAATTTCACGATATTTGTTCAAAATCATATTTACGCAAACCAAATAAAAATGTGAAAGCCTTAAAAATAAATGAGTTAAAACATTTACTAGTAAATCTGTAGAAATCCATATTTTTCAGAAGATCAACCTTATCGAGATTTGATGCTCCTTGAATATAATATTACGACGCAATATATTGTAATATTGTGTATATAAAAAATACGTGATTCCACTTACATTAATTGCTTTTTTTTTTCAAATGAATACCTACTTTGTAAAATTCTAATGAGATTAATTTCACCTCAGACGGGTTTTTATTTATTACGGGTCAACTGATAAGTGGCAAAAACAAAAAATAGTAATTAGTTGCAATTATATTGCAATATTTTGATACTACTTTAAAGTAGTTGCAAAAATTTGGGAGAAAGCCAACTGCACTCTGCACGATTGTCTCCGAAATATTGTCCTTAATCTATTATATTAGTCTCTAAAAATACTTTAAAAATTATTTTCGTAAACATACATTTAGTACTGAATATCATCAGTGTATTTTAATTTCATAACAAACTTTACTGCTAGGTACCAAAATATGGTTTTCCTAGCACAGTTTGCTAATGATAATCGATCAAGAAAATACGTCTGAAAACAGGAAATAATTGTTATATTTATATTTTATGAATTATAAATTGCTACAATAAATTTGCTAAAATAAATACGAATAAAGAGAGTAAATGTTTTTATTATTATTTTTTTTATGGTACTATGATATGATGTTATTTGTTTAAAATTTGAATTTCGTTTTACTATCAAAATGAAGGGTTTTAATGTACAACATAGTTAATTGGTTGTAGGAGGTACGGGTGAGAATCAACCCCCTTCTATTTTTACTTAAATATCGAAGCGTATATCCGTATCGTTAAAATGACGACTACACAGCCGGTAATATAATATTGTGTGTTTTTGACTGAAGTAGCTGAGCAGGTTTTGACAAATTACCCGATCGCGTATTAACGTTCCGTAATCGAATGTAGCCACAGGGTGAAATGGGCTCTTCAGTTATTAAAAATATTTTATGATTATTTGTGTTAAAATATCTCTTTAATAATCATTTTAAAGTTGTAAATTGTAAAATAGTAAATTACTCAGAATTTCTAGCTGTATTTCAAATCATTATCTATCTTTATTAATTATATAAGATTGTTTCAAATAATTGTTGTTAAATGTTGATGTCTTAATAACGCCATTCAAACCAAATATAGTATTCAATATTCTATTCAATTGTCGTTTTTATTAATAACACAATAAATAATTAATTTAGAGTTAATAAATGGACTTTATAATAAACTCAATACTATAAATTATTATCACAGCTTGAAATACCGAATCGTTTACTATTTTACAATTGACAACTTTACAATGAGTAGGTACATATGAAAATTAAAACGGTGCGGAGACGTTTTAACAAAAATTTTAACATAAATAAGTGTTTCATTAAATATTTTGATAACCGAAGAGCCTACCGTGATCGGACATTTTACACGGTGGCTACATTCGATTAGGGAACGCCAATACGCGGCCCGGCCACAGGACATTGCCCATAATATAATGCACCAGCTATGATGACCGGGCGAGTTATTATGCACAATACGCGTCGTCTCGTTCGCATACACTCGGGCCGTAACACAATATTGTTATTTTATTATACACTACGTATTTTGATTTTTCTATAACGGCGGCGGAGGATTATATTTTCATAAAATCGCTTCGTGAAAATGTCCGAATGATTTCGTCTACCTGTACAATATTATTGGATTACCGTCGCAAATGCCGCCGAATTCAAACGTACCAAGGGTCATACCGGATCAATCGTGCAGTGCTCGTGTACGCGCCGACTGAATTCCTTCGCATCGAACCATCCGTACGCCCGTTCGTCGCGATCGCCGTCGTCCCCACCACGTCTTACGTGTACAAGGCGATCGGTCCTACAACAATCTGTATGATATACCGACACACGACCGCCACCGGTTATTCGGTTCGCGCAGCCGGTCTCCCGCGGACGTCTTCGATTTTCGTCTCTCCGGGGCTGACCCCGCTCGTGCGGCCGTGCGATTACGGGTAAAATACGTGTGTTCCGTTTTTTTATAGCGCGTTAACGTAACGTAATCGTACAATACCGTTTGCCCCAATTGCGATGAGCACTTGGAAAATGTCGAAAATGTTATTGGACCGATTGGAAACAGGCACCGTTCCCGACGACCGTCCACAGACACCGTCGAACCATCCGACCGGTAATGATTTCTAATAATGTAATAGCAGTGTTAACACGAAAATTCTCGTTTTTGAATTTTGTAGATTTGTAAAAAAAAAAAATAATATGTATATATATATATAAGTATATTATTGGCATTCACCGTTCCTTACAAATCACTATAGGTGTAAAGAGTATTTGTAATAATCATTATTATATACTTATCAATGAAATTACTGCGAATTACTACGATATTACTATAATAATATAGTATTATACAACAATGGTTGATGAAATTATGAGTCTTAACAATATATTTGTTTAATCAATTTGTTTAGATTCTGAGCGTAGCAAGGAAGTTAATGGTTTTACGAAAGGACCGTATGCTTAGTACCTATGTTTATTTTTTTCTTATCTGTTAATGAATTTCTGACCAGGAGGAGCCGAGGAGGTTCTTTGGCGTTGGTATGATATTGATAGGAAATCGGCTGTGGATTGTACACAATTACATGGCATTTTTCGAATTTCGAGTACATTCCTTGGGGAAGAAGAAAAACTTTCTTTTATACAATGTATGTATTTATATACTATATACATAGGTACATTTACAATGTAGACATAGTGTATATATCATACAATATAACTATACCTACAAACTACCTTCCATACGTCCATATTGTGTATGACTTATTACACTGTAAACATACTTATATATTATATTGAAATTTTAATATTATTATGCGAATTATATTTTATTATATTTTTTGACTTCTTAAGTGCGATTTTCGAGTTATTAGAATTCAACAAAGCGTATATCAGGTTAAAATAAATAGCATGTTTATTCGGGTAATATGCTATAATATATACTGAAAAAATATAATATGATAACATTATACAATTTTCTTTTGTAAAATTTATGTAGGTATATCACACCAAGCTCCGCTCAGAATTGTTTTTATCGAAAGAAATGATTTAACTTTGCTTTCAAATTTTATATATCCACCACAGTATCGTATCCAACAAATAAAGTGCTTCCATCCCCTACTGACACCCAACGAATGAAGTGCACATTTTTATTTTATTTTTTTGTTACAGACATTTTCACGTTTAAACGGTTGGTTTATGGGTTACACATCTTTCGAGTTATTCTTAAACAGTATACTTACTGAAATAAAACAATTTCATATTGTTATGGCGATATAAACGTTATTATATTTTTATGCTATTAAAATATTGCTGTATACTGTATGCTGTTTGACGATGTATTCCGTTTATCATTGTGTATTGATTTTTAATTTTTCGTTTATTGTAACGTTTTGTACCATCTCCTGCTTTTTCCGAATTTTACTGCCTATGCGGGGTTTACTTTTCTAGTGTGGTTTATTCACAACTATCTACTACTATCCTTCTGTGTGTATACTCTTGCGTGTGTTTTCATACTCAATATATCCGGAGGGGGGCAAATAGTTTATAACTTAACTTAGTTAATATTTTCCTTAAAAAGTGTTTAACTGAATAAATACATAAGTTATTCATATCCATTTATATTTTAAAATGACTTTTAACTTTTAATATATTTTGTTTTTGTGGCAAGTTCAACCTAAAATTGTCAATAAAAATGTATAACTTTGGTAACATTATTAAAACGTTCATAGAAAATTTCTTATCTGTTTATAATATTATATGCCTAATGAAAAATATTATAATATTATATACGTCTAGTATAGTATTATGTTACAGGTTATTTTACTTAATATTATGCTGAATGAAACAATATTTAAAATAATTTTGATTGTGTAATAACAAATTAATAATATTATTATCATTTTACATACCTAATTACAATTATTACGATTTATAAATAATTTTTTTATCTAATCATATATAATATAATATATATGTATATTACATATCAATTATTGTTCTTAGAATTAATGCTAATTAAATTATTCATGTACACATTGAAATACTCAATTGAAACATTGTTAATAAGATCGATATTGAAATTATTTATAAAATTATTTAGTCTATTTGTAACTCTATTGATACTCTATTGATAACTCTTACTAATTATATCATTATAATGGTACATAATATGTTTTTAATTGTCTGCTCGTATCTTTGACTAGTGGCTAAGAAGTTAAAGTTAGCTATTTATTCTAGGCAATTTATTTATCCGTTAATTAATTTAAAAAATGTTAGAGCCAATATTTACCTTCTCAAATCTAAATATTCTTATTTTAATATTATAATTAGATATGATACGAGATAAGAGATATAATTGAATTTTTATACTTTAATTAGTGGCATCTTACTACAGATATGAATTTAGGATCAGTAATCATTTGTTAAATACCTAACTATAAACAGTATTTTTCGATATTCGTGTATTGAATACTTTTAATATTATTCTCTTACTTATATATATAGGCTCTAGCTTCCTTATAGGTTCTGAGATACCAGAAACGTGTTTATACGAGTACCTAAATAATAAATACCTAATTCTATAATATAATATGTATTATATTATAACATACGAGTGTTATGATTTTAATGTCAATTGAAAATAGCATTTATAGTAAAATCCATCAAGAGTAGATTGAATGGTGTTCTTTATATGACTCTGCGGGGGAGGGGACCTAAGTCCTCAGTTCCTTATTAAATGTATATGAAGTGTAGGTACTCTGTAGCTTTTTGTTTTTGTTAAATATAAGAAAAAAATTAATTTTGGACAGCGTTGTGTTAGACATAGTAGGTATAATATTATATTATGTTCAAAATCGATTTCTAAAGTAAAAATTTCAATTTTCGTAATTTCGTTATATATAATACTATCCCTCCTGTTGTGGTCCGGATGCGAATAATATTAATTCGCGCACCCGGTTACATTTGCTTCACGCGCACCACCTAACACGTTATTTAAACCGACTCGGTCGGCCACACAGTGTGTATATGTGTGAATAGAACCCTAGAGTTCCTAACTGAGGTCGCCGAGGTAAACTAGGGCCTATGTAGATGGAAGAGTGTGTACAGTGTGTATATAAGCGGGAGTGTAGGTATACTTAAAAACTATGGGACGAGGTTAACTTAAGAACTAGTAAAAATGGTAACTCTGGTGTATGGTAATTAAGATTTCGTGTATTGCTGGTACGAATAATAATAATCCCATGACAAATAGTAAAAATTCACAGCAATACAGAAATAAACAAAAGTAATATAAAAAAGGTAGGTACGTAATGATAAATAATTGCCTGGTTGGCACAACCAATTGAAATATATAACAATAAATATAATAAAAACTCACGATCTTTGTTGGTGTAAAGACTGGCCAACTGCACACCTGTACCTAAATCTAAATAAGTAAAATAAACGTACACACAAACATAACAAAAATAATTTATAGACACGATTGGTAACGAGGTGAAATAATATGGTGAGTAACAATTAAGTAATTAACAATTTTACAATATTGGATATTAAATCCGAAAACACAATATATGAATATATTAGTTTTTGTACCTACAATATTATCGAAATCGATTAGATTTCAAATTTTACAACATTGGCTATTAGATTCTAAAATACAATAGATACAATATCAGATTCGCACGAGATGATTTTTTGGCTATTAGAGCCGGAAATAATCATTCACATGCCTATAGAACGCTTACAATTTGGCTATAAGAGCCGAAAACGTATTTATCGTTAAGAGTAGGTACACGATTAGCGTCTTACAATTTAATCGCGATCAGCGAGAATAAATGGTACCATTCTTAACAAAATAACACTCTTTTTTCGAACTAAAGGTTTATGACAAAAAAAAAACAATTATATACGCGTTCCCAACAAATGTAAAACCGACAACGGGTGTGGCACACGACTGGGTAGGTATCAATTTTAATACAATTTAACAATAATAATTCACAAAACAGATAATAATTTACTTATAATTAATATGTGTGCGTGTGTGGCCGACCAGTGATAACGGTGACCGTGAAAACAAATAATAATAATATTTTAGATTATCGTAATTAATTTATAGATAATACAAAAATAGAACTTATAATATTCAAGCCTCAACACCGCCTTTATATTACATTCTTTAGATACTTTATTTAATCTAATTTTCACATTAATACGTCTTATATTGATAATTATTGAATGGTTTATACATTATAACATTATAGATGTTTATTAATTCTTGATACGGTATTTTTTAAAAATAACTATACTGGTTACATGAGGTTTTAGTTATAAGTTTTTTAAAGGATTTTAGAGACGTTTTGAGTTTTAAGCATTGTCATTTTGTCATAAACTAGTTAAAATATTTATTGAATATAAATATAATATATAATTATATTATTATAATATAAATTATATATTTTTCACATAATTAATTTGTATAATTTGTTAATTTCATCAATTTTAATTAATTGTAGGAGAACAAATTATCGTGAATTTGTTCTACAAATTATAATCAAAATCCTAAGGTATTTTTGAAAATTATATTGATATTTATTTATAATCTATTTCATGTAGGTGGAGTATAAAATTATGTTGGTTTTATGTAATATTTAATAATAATAATAATAAACAAATAAGTAGGTACCTATAAAATCTATATACGTTTTATTTTTAATAAAAATCAATTATTTATTAACCGAGTTAAGTTATAATATATATTTTTATTTTCACGTTAAACTTGAATTACAATATCTTTGTTAATTATTAATAAACTTCTAATTTTTAATAGAAGAAACATTTAAATTAACATTTATGAATTTTTTATCGTTAGCTTGCCCAACTTTGTTACAACCAATAATGGTTATTCGTTTTATAAAACGAAATAATAATTTACGTATTTAAAATTATGTCCAGACTGCTGTTCATATTATAGCGCACACACTCTAACGACCTTGCCTATCTGATACCATCACCATTGCATGAGCCGTGACTGAATATAAAACGGTCATTTATTATATTCTTTAAACGCGTGTTAGTAAATCCAAATTTTCTATAATATTAACCTAACTGAATCAGTAAGCTGTCTTTATCCAATATAAATACTAACTACTATAATATCTAGTGAAATCGAGTTTTAAATTTCTAGTTTCATAACCATGGGTTGATTTTTGGATAGTACGATAAGTGATGATTTACCTATAATAATTATTATTGATGAGAAAAGCATAATCTACGAGTTAAATTACATGCAAAATGTTTGTAATTCTATCATCATTCATGTCTATTTTACACTTACATACAAACGAAAAATATAATTAAATTTATCAAAGAAATAAATCTAACAATGCGTTAGATGTTGTTATATTTTTATTAATTTCTGTAATTGTTCAAAAATCAATCGATGATTCGGAACGTAACTAATACAAAATCTAATGGTAATATTGGTAACGTTATCAATCGTATTTAAATAAAATGGAACAATAATTGTAATATGAATTTGTTCTCTCAGAGTTTATATAAAATCAATATGATCAATTATTTGTGGTAGGTACCTGCTATAAATCGTTGTATATGACCAACAACAGAGTGCATAGTTTTTTTTAACTTGATAAATACTATATGTGTTATATATTACCTGTATCAGGTCTAAGGTTATCAGTCAGTATTTTATTAATTATTATTATGTTACCATTTATGATCAGGTAATTATAATTTTTTTTTTATGAATACATAGGCTTATTGATGTTTTAAGATAGGTTTGTTAAATCATAAAATTAATATAACTGCTATAAAAAATTATATATATCTAAGTACCTACCTACAAATATAATATATGTATACCTATATGATTTTTTTTCATATGAATGAATAATGATTAAACCCTAAACATATTATATAATTTATAAAACCTGTACCACGAAACGACGAATCACAAAACGTCTTATTCTTTGAAATATTATATGAATGTCCATTCCAGAGTTTATACTCGAAAACGATTTTATTTGTGAGGATCCGTAAGAACGTGTTTTTTGGGTCTAATAAAATACGTCGACCATGGATGGCGGCAATGATTATGATCGGTCGGCTGACGTGTAAGCGGGGAGGACCCTCCGCATCAGACGAAATATTTTGGTTTATGTACATGACGATGTCACATACTCGTATTCTCACAAATCCCACGCTCCCAGCCAACCGTTATTATTTAGTGAACAATATATTATCTTGTATTATTATTGATGTTGATACCATATTTTTCTCAGACCACTCTGTAGTTTCTGTTCCTGCCTAGTATAGAGTTTTACAGATGTATTTAGGTTATAAATGGACCATTAAAAAATGTTCTCTGTAAATTAAAAATGGGTTTCCACAAAAGAATTAATAAAATATAACTTTTTTTAACTATCCCAAGCTAATTTTAATTTGGAAATTGTTGAAATATATAAGACATACTTACCTAAATAAACATTACTAAAATATTTTATTAACTAAAAAATTTAATGGATACTCGAGTGTGAAGTTTTTTTTCAAAAACATATCTATCATGTCTAAATAATACTCCTTTTGACATTGGTATCCCAGAAGCGTTTACATCAAATTCTTTAAAATTCAAATCAAGTCATAGAGCAGCAAAATTTGAGTATTAATTTAATCGTTATATGAACTTTGGAAGAAGACCAATAAATAATTGAATAAACCATAATATGTATGATTATATGCATTTTGTTTAAATGATCAAAAAATTACCGCTAAACAAACATAGATACATATAATAGATAAATCAATAGATACACACTTTTTCACACACAAATTCTTCAATATATCTTTTTTACTATCCAGGATATTGAAATATCTAAATATAAAATTGTAGATAAATTTTAAATCTAGGTTTGGAATTCATGGAGCTAAATCGCTTTATAAATTATTTAATTTAGAGAATAATAGAGGGTATAATCAAATATATTGATTAATTAAATTTAGGCTAATAAACTCGTAGATGAATATAGCCGGTTAAAGGTAGTAGTAGATAAGATTACTTGAAATACCATTTTAACGAAAACTATTCAAAAAAATATTGCATCTCCATAAAAATAACACAATGGATAAGAGATATCGGATTATAATATTACATTTTCATAAAATATGAACAAACTTAGAAATATTTGCTTAAATTAAAAATATAATAATGATGCTTTCAATTAAAATTTTATATTCCAAAAGGGTATCAAATATTTTCAAGGGCCTAAAAAAAAATATTTAGCACATCAACTTTATTATTTTTAAACATTTATTAAATTATTAAATTATAAAACAATTCAGCTATTAATACATTTTAATATTTTAATTGCTGCTCAAGTGAGAAACGTACAGTTTTATCTGATGCCTCTTTATGATCACCACTTTAAATAAATTATTGCTTCTTATACATTATGTAAAATAATTAATATACCTATATAATATACTGAAATCTCATATATGATAGGTGTGTTGACATGTATATATTATGGTTACAACTAAAATTAGTTTGGATAGGACAAAATAATTTTTTAATACTGACTATATACGACCACTTTAACATACCAATATACAGTGGCGTAATTTAGAATGCCTTATGCGGTGGGGGGATATCAAATTATACTTCAAGGCAGATTTATGAGGGTTTTGCCCCCACACTACCCTTTTCAAAACGTTGATAACTCATCACATATTAACATAATATGTTATTTTACTTTACATAATAATTTACAATAATATTGGTAAATTTCTTGGTTTTTTGGCCAGTACATTGATGACTTCATAAATTGAAAATTCGATATTCCTATGAATAGTCAACATTGCCAGATCATTAAATCGATTCTTAAAAAAATTAATGAACAATTAACTATTACTTATTATGTATTAAGAAAATTATTATTTTTAAGTACAACTATTAGTTAGTTACCTCTGACATAATGTTTTGAAGATAAGTTTTTATTCTTTTAAGGCTAGAAAATATCTTTTCTGGCATACTGATAGACACTGGAAGTGTACATAGTATCTTAAAAATACATTTTACATTAGGATATAAATCCCCATTGCACATATTATATGCTTAAATTTTGATTTTTGGAATACTAGTTTTTTATAGTTTTGTCTTCCACAGTTTAAATTCTGCTATTGAGTTGTGTATATCCAAAGTAGTTAATTATAACTCGAGTAATTTTTTAAATTACTTTTCATTAGTAGAAGATAAGGTATTAGAAAATAGACTTTGAAATCCTGTAAAAATAACATGAACATTTGAAATTTAAGTTTGAACTTCGAAAATAAATAATAGATCGATGCAAATCTTTTATATTATTACAAATCAAAATTAAAAATAATATAATAATTTAATATACCTTCAAAAATGTCAGAATGGGCTGAAAATCTTTCTTTTAGTTGATTTATAAAATAGTCTAGGTATGGTATAAATACTGATACTTTATACTTTATAGTATTCTTTAACACTTAAAGTGGAATCTGGATTCCGAACCCTTCTGGGGTAGTTTGAATCAAATTTTAATATTCAACTGGTACATCTATAGTATCATTCTTCTCTAATTTTTCTTAAAATATAAAATAAGAAAAATAGAAAGTATATTAGAATTAAATATAATAATGTATAGTATTATATGATCCCGGCCGTATCATACAAAACAACTATCAACGACTGTAACATACAACAACGACATACTATTATATGTTCGTGATCAATGACCATAGATAATAAATATGTTAAATTAATTTGTAATGAAATCGTGAAGAAATTATCTATGGTGATAACAGTTGTTTTCAAATATTGATAATGTATTGTGTTTACATTTATGTTAATATTGATTATTGAATATTATAATATAATATAATATTTATTTGTAAATAATATTATATACAATATATTATAGTATTAATTCCGAATATATGGAATAAATAGTAACTTGATAATCGAAAAAAAAATAAGACACCCCATATAGTTCATATAAAATTACCAATGATAAGATGACAATGTCCCATCCATATATTTATTATCTATGTCAACGACTAACCTATTCTTTACAATCGTGATCGAACATACACATGGTGATATCATATTTACCTTTTGATAACAATATTGCTACCACGGAGGTCTGAGGTAGATAAACTATATACTTATATATATATACATTATGTATGGTTTATCTACCTCCGTGATCGTTATAAAACAATAGATAATAAATTATTAATATAATAAATCAATTGTATTGATAACTTACTAATGAAGTTTTAAAATTTTTAAATTTTGTCTTCATATACTATTTTAGATACTATTAAACAACAATTTTGAATACATGTTATTATTGTTAACACATTTTATATTTGTATTATTTCATTTAAATGCTTTTACTGAGAAATATTTTGAAAAAAAAAATTATAATCTATACAATTTTATTTTTATTAGCCCTACAAGATTTCTAAGATTTAACTGGTAACTAATACCAATAAATTATTAGCCAATGTTTCTCAATGATATAAAGTAAAACTAAAAAAAAACATTGTTTTTAACGTATTAAAAAAAAAAGTTTTATTAAATGATGATTCCAATACTTAATTATACTATTTTAATATTGTTTCTTCAGAATTATAAAAATTATATTGTGCAATAAATAATAAGTTAATAATACATTTAGGTTATATTTCGTTTGCGTATCACTATTATTCATTTTCACTTTTTATATATCGTTGGCGTATTGTTCAGTTAAATAGTTATTCGAAAATTTACCTAAAAAAAAATTTTTCGCGAATTAAAATTTTACCAAAAGCCTATGAAGCCGTTTTCAAAATATTGTGTTGAATATATTAAAGCATTAGTCTCTAAAACCACTTTAAGAGGATGTCAGCTCGGTAATTAAGGGTTAACAATATAGGCCATTTTAAGAACATTTTAATAAAAATGAAATTTAAATAATTGAGAAATGTTTATATGCTTTATAAAATTACTAAATATTAGTCGTCCCATTATTATAAATATATACGTATATTTATTTTTATTTTTATGAATTAATAAAATGTTATTAAAAATATTATTTTTGTATTTCTCATTTATTTCTCATTTATAACAAATTAAAAACATCGTAGAAAAAATAAACAAAAATAAATTATAAAAAACAATATTATCTAGTGTCCTATGTAGTCGTTTTGTAATATATACATTTAAAATCGTTTTATGAGTTATTTAAACTAACTTTTTTGATTTTTTTAAACAAATATAATTCTTAGGAAATAATTAATTATCGAAAAAAACCTACGTGGGGAAATAGATAATGTTGTTATATATATTTTATTTTTCATTTCATATTTTTAATATGTTAGGCAGTTTTTAAAAAAGCAAAATGCTAACATGAGTATTTAGTTGAAAATCGTTTACACTGACTCTTTTTAAGTGTTATTTCGTTCGTTCTTCGTGGATGTAATTTTACTACTGAAAAGTATTGGTGGGCATCATCCTAAGGAAAATATTCAATTTTCCAACTAAATGAGATTAGATATTAACGTCACATATTTTTACTCAAGTTTTAATAATTCATTGTAAATTACAAAATTGACGATAATTAAAAGTTTAAAAATGTAATTTTTTAAATTGCAGATTCTGGTTATAACCACAATGAGTTTTTGTATTATGGTTAACATAATTTATAGTCAATTTAAATTATATAGGTTTTAAGAGTTACAAATGTTTTGAATTTTTATAGGTTAATATGAGTGCGAAGCCTTGATTTATATAATATAGTACAAATGGTTTTTTTATAATACGAAACTATTGTATGCGATAATATTGTTATATTTCTAATAACTACAGCCAGAACATGCGAGCTATATTTCGATGGAAATAATACGTCAATGTTAGGTATTTAGTTTGTATTTTTCAAAAAAGGTAATCGGAATAATTATCCCTGGATTAATAATACAGGAATTACAATCCCGGAATAATAATCCCCGGAACAATAAGCCCCGAAAATTAAATAGAATAATAAACCCGGAAAAATAATGCCCAAATATTTAAAACGGTTGTAACTCGGTCAATTTTGGATTTAGAACCATAATCTAAACATCAAAATTAATTTTAAAATGTATTCATGTGAATCTGGTATCAAAAAATGAGAATAGTTATTTAAATTTTTAACCATTTCGATACCGTAAAATATTAATATCGCGGGGTAACTTTGATTTGTCTAATATTTTTAATAACACATAATAATATCTATCTTTGTAACCGTTACTGTGGTAGTGTAAAATTTCTTATGGTACACTAATGGGATATCTACTCGATTTGCAGGATATTTGATTTTTTGTGAAAGGTTCCCTTGACCAATTGGTTTTTTAAAACGACACATAAAAGAGATTGGTCAAGTACCAGCTAAGTTAGTAACTACCTACCTATTTATTTAAGTTTAGACTGTTTTAATTTTATTAATATTGTTATTCATTATTAATTTTATATAAAAATATGAATACTTATTAAATCTTTTTTTTATACTTATTATATTTTACTCGTAATATTTTACCAAGGACTTCTACTGCTACTAACAGTGCTACATCAATCAATTTACATAAATTATTTTTGTATTATTATTTTTTTTTTTTTTTTGTAAAGATATTATGACGACGTCGGATCGAGAGAGCTAGTAGTTTTACAATAATTTTAATTTAATGTTGTTAATTGTATTTAATTGAATGTATCTGATGCTAATAAATAATATAATGTCAGTTTCATATAACCTACCTGAAGTATTATTTTACCTTAAAGCCTTGGGGATTATTATTCCAAGGGATTATTATTCCGGGATTCTCATAAGAGATAACAAAATAATTACATTTAATAATTCACATTACGTGAGTCGAAAAAAAAATTATTAATATTAATTATTATTATTATTATTAAGAATAAATTTATAAATGTTTAGGTTCTATCAGTGTTTAATGAAAATAGCGAGACATTCGTTTATTATTTTACGATTTACAATTAGTTAAGGTATATATTATATTATTATTTATTATATACATATTATTATGTATTATATTATAGTTAAAAAGTTAACTTCACTAAATTTTATTTAGGCAATATTTACGTGGACATTTATGTCCATTTACGTGCACAATTAGCGACATGACTAAATTATTAAAATCCATTCATATTTTTCATTTATTTCGAACTTAGTTCAGTTCATTGTTATGGAAAGCTCGGACGTGGTTATCCCATTGTTTTTTAACCCGTGAAAGTTGGTATCGTTAAATTATATTAAAGTATCATCTCCATTGTGTGAGTATACATAGTATAAACATCGGTGTGTCTATGGAATCACCCTATTTAGTTAATTGTGATTTTAATAGATACGATATTATTTATACATTTAAAAAAAATAATTACCTAATATTCGGTTGTATTAAAATAAAGCGTTGAAATTTTAACCACAGACAACGAACGATAGAGCAGTTTAAACCCCACAAATCTTTCCCCGGGCGACACGCACCTGATCATAAATGTAATAATCTATACGGAAAAAAAAAGTTACAATGTACCTACTTAAAAATCCGGTCTTAATTTATGCCCGATTATAATACTGGTATTAAATAATATATATATCATGTGAAAGAGAGAGCTACAAAATTGGTTCTCAGGTTAAAAACTCTAAACATACTCGTACGGACGTGCATTCCCGTGATTGGGTGAGGGTCGGTCGACCACCTGTTGGGAGGGGCTGACTCAGTATATAGGACCGTATCTTCTATTATAATATTATAATATACCCGGTATATGTACAAAGCAATAATGTTTCCATTGTGGAATAAATCGTAAGTGTGAAACAGCCAGAATACCAAAATTAAATGGTAAAACAACCTCGTTGGGTTTCACCATTGGAAACCTTTTATTTATCACTCTTTTATCTGCGTCGCACGCAATATATTATGTATAGAAGGATAAAGGACACAGGTGAACAGTAAAGCTATATATTATCAACATTAATTCATCTGATTCTTTTTTTTTCTTTTTTTTCTGTATATTTTTGTCATCTTTTAGAAAATAACGATATAATATATTGTGTTAGTTCAAAGTTAATGCCCTCCTCAACTGAATAATTAAGAGTCGGCATACCTGCTCTTTTGATTAGTCACTGTCACGTTCGGCCATTTGACCGATTATTTTTTAAAAAAATCGTATTTTATATTTATTTATTTATTTTTATATTAATCTTTGTGCCGAAATTTCCTGTATATATTCAAAAGAGTAGATATTATTTTTATACGCGCGCTTCTTGTAAGGTAATAAATCAATCGCCCATTTCCGTTCACACTTGACCAGTTTTTTTTATACACTATCGTTAATTTGTTTATATTACGAGTATTTCAACATTCTCATGGTTCGTCTAGAACGGCGGAAAAACACACCCAATAGGCGCATAAAATAATTAAGCCGTTTTATTAGTGACACTAAAACAGTATTGAAAAAAGCCAAACTGGTTTTTTTTCATCGCAAAGAGCGGTTAAGATTATTTTATATTTTTGTTCGTTCATAATTATTGACTTTACACTAATGAAAGTTATTAATATTTTACGGGTCAAACGTTGTAGGAAATCATTGAAATTTTTTTTTTTTCATTATTATTATTTTGTTTTATGAAAATTTATTTAAAACTTGTTGTAATTTTACTAAAAATAACTTTTCAAAATCCAATGGAAATACGACGCAATATATTTAAAAATTCAATGCTAAGTAAGTTAATGATTTTTTTTAACTTAGTTAATTTAAGTTAATAGAAAAATAGTAAAAGCTCAAAGTTAATAGTTATATATTTCCTTAATAATTAAGAAAAGTAAAAAAAAAAAATTATAAATTATTAAATTAATTTTATTTATTTTTAATCAATATAATGTTTGAGTAAATGTATATTTGACAATATTGTTATTTTTTTACTTAAACCATTTAAAAATTATTAAAATCAATATTAAATACGTTCATAAAAATGTTGAATTAGTATCTAGGTACTCTTTTTTTCAAAATTTTAACAAATGAAAATTACTCATTGCAAATTAGTACCTACTTAAATTAATAGTTTTACATCCAGAACAGTTAATATTAAAAAATAAAAATAAGACCATAAAATAAAATAACCAATAATAATAATATCTACTCATTGTATATATCAGTATGTTATACACGGTAACTCGTATAACACTAAAATTTTGGACATACTCCACATGCTGCTTCCGGGTGGAAGACCACTACGTGACGGGTGTCAAATTTTATTCGTAGGTATGTAAAATATATAAATAGTTACATACATTTTTGTGGATAACATATTCCTCAATTTATATTACGGAAGGATCATTATACAAAAGTATATAGGTATTCTTATTTTATTTATATTTTCGGGAAAAAAATTTATTAAAATATATTTAATAATTATTAGAAACAACAAAATAAACTTTATTTTTATTCGACCATTTTGGCAATAGACACAATATGAATGAAATGTATGAACTATTTCAAAATTAACTTAAACTTAACTGAGTTTTAATTAAAAGAAACTTGTTATTTAAATGTTAGTATAACAAAAAATAAGCTAAGTTAATTAAAAATCAAACATAAAAGTTGAGTTAAAAATTTGAATTAACTTAACTTTTAACTTAAAACTTGTTAATGTCCAGCACTGAGAAAATGAACAAACTTGCTTTAAATATTGAAAAAAATAAGAAAGTAATTTTAGTTAAATTTGGTCTTAATTATTCCTCACCTTATTTTGTCATAAGTTGAAGGTCTTCAAATATTACATAAGCACATCCAAGGGAGAAGTTCATCTAAACTGAAATTTTCTGTAAAAGGGAATGGGGGGGGGGCATCAAAATCATGTTGACCTCAGATATCCTAAGTTCCCGCCCATTGTTTAATTTCCATTATTTTAGTATGTATTGGTTTTTTTTATCAAATTGAGAAGAGTCATTAGACTTATTCTGACACTATTAGGTAGGAGAGTTAATTGTCTGCCAGTATTTGCTAACAAGAAAAGGGGGTTGAAAAGGTCTCCTAATAATTTAAAATGTATAATATTATTAAATAAAACATTTAAAAAACAAATTAAATATTATTTTATATTTATAGTATAATAGATTTATGAAACATTTTGTAATTATTATTTTTTTTTTGACAATAAAAAGATATAAAATTTTATAAAAAAAGATATAAGATATAAAAGATATATGTTCTATACACTTAACTAAACAACTTAACAACCATTTTTTGAGATTTTTCAAATTCTGAAAAATATAACCAAACTCCACGGATGTTTTTCCGACTAGACGGTATCGTGGGTATTTTCTTTTCCGTTTTGATTGCTGTCGTACATTAGATTTACGATTTTTTTATTTTCCGTTAGTCAGTATTTTGATTTTTCCAAAGACTGATCACTGATAGATAACATGGAAAAAAATATTTACACCGTCTATTTCTTATCATTTAGCTGTTTCTTGCACCGTTACCATATCATCCCGAACTCTTGAAATAGGCTTTTGTGACCTTTGCTGATATTTTTTAACGCTGTGCTAGCCAAATTCTGGTTGTCCAGAAGTTTTAACGATTGACTGAATATTTATTTGTCTACAAATCTTCACTTTACGACCGAGACGTTCGTTCCGAATATGTAGGTATATATTATGTGTTAAAAAATGGTACCATCCGTTATCTCAATAGTTTAAATAAGAGAAATATCGACTACTTTATTATTTCAATTAGATAACCGAGTGATATAGGGCATTGATAGATTACACGAGATTTCGATACGAGTACCTACATAATTTTGATTCAAATCCCAATTGGCTGATTTGAATTTTGATTTTTTTCTAGACCTCTGCGTCCGCGGAGATAACAAGTGTATGTACAGGTAAGTAGATATATTATGAGGTGTTTAGACGAAACCGTAATAAATGTTCTAATCATTAAAACTTTTTTCATTATTTTATATTTATCATGATATTTATTATATTTTTCCCTGTTTGTTTGAACTAGAACTATTTTGTTACTAGTTGTGTAACTATATTGTACTAAGAACCTATAATAGATTCGAATATTTAATTATATTATTGTTTTATATTATCTTGTGTTTTTTTTCGGACGTTTGTAGATTTCCATCTGGAGATAATAGTTTTATAAAAAAAATTGAGAACTAGACCATATTTTAGCAAATAAAGTAGGTGGCACTAGTGCCACATAGCCATTGACGAATTTTCTACGTATATTCGCAGAGCCCTTTCCATGTCCTCCAGATCTCAGCCGTTTGTTATTAATTTAAAATTTAAATATATTGACTAATATCGATAAATACGTTTTTATCACTATAAATGACTATTCGATATTTTCGCACGAAAAATATAAATATATAAATTATATATAGTAATAATATACATTATTTTTTGGAATACTCTAGACACTTTTTCGTTTTTATATATTATTTTTTTTATTATAAATTTTATTTTTATTTATATATTGTTAATTTTTATAATATAGGTTCAATATTTCTATTTATATTAATAACTTAAATTAAATTATCTTTTTCTTTTACGAGTTAAGATAATATTTGAGATATCTATATAATATAAATAAATATCTATTATTTTTAGAAAAAACTAATCAGGATAGATGAGAAACACATGCAATATCCTATCTATTTTTTTTTTTATACCTTTCCAGCAGCTATTTTTTCTATAAATTTTGTCCGGATCGGTCTAGGATATTAGGGAAATTAACCTTTTTTTCGAAAAAAATAATAAAAATTGTATATTGCGTATAAGTATCTATCTATTATTATTTTCATAGTGACAAAATTAAAATATTATATATTATATTAGATATACATAATACGATAATACACACATAGGTAGGTAGTAGGCAAGGTTCATGTAGTATTAGTAGACAGGTACTAAAAATTATTTTCTTATTTTAAAACATATAATAATTTTTTTTTTTTGGACCGTGGTTATAGTATTTTATAATATTAAATAAAACCGTTGTTGAGCTTCACTTTCATTCTCATATCCTCCGGAAAGGATAATTATATCCTTCCCGCAAATTTAGTTTTGACACTGCCGGCTACTGTTCGTAAAAAAGTATTTATCGATTCCATCGGCTACTATTCATAGTAGCATTCATACTTGTCATACTATTCTTACTACTATATATAGTAGGTATATACAATATATAATCAATAATAATACGTTTCAAAATTCAACATATAGCTTACCTTCATTTATTAACATATGTATTATAAAAAAATACATAAATTGTCAAATTAATTTAGTACATTGAAATTGATCATAGCAGAACTAGTGGAGTGAACTTAAAATCGTCGGACTTCAATAGAATTTTTCACAATTTAAATAAAATTTTTTATTAATACATTCAGGTAAACTTTTATTATAATATAACGTTTTATCATAATTTTTAACGATGTTTAATCGAACATTCAAAAATTTCCACCTAGCCACAACGGTTATATATATATATATAGGTATATATATATATATATATATACAGGGATGGGCAACAGTGGCGTCATTTGGGGGTGTGCAGGGTGGGCATTTGCCCACCCCCCTTGTTGGCAGCGGCCCGGTGTCCGACGAATATGGGCCGATGTCGGGCTAATTGTGGGCCGCTTACATGATTCGTGCTAATAAGTAACTTAATTATTATAGCGTATGCCGTGTATATAGTAATTACATAGGTACATGCTCGGCGTACTCGTAAAATAAATAATAATATTAAAATAGATCGATAGACACTATCAATAGTATGGTTAGAACTTAAAATTTATAATAGAAACCTATTAATACCAAGTCTATTACTACCTACCTAGTTATTTTACTTATTGATTTCCAGAAATATCAATATAGGTATATATATATATATTGAAAAACAAATTAAAACCCGACCGCTATTATAATAGCGGTTTACACTGTGCTGTGTGCCTGTGTATACTGTGTATGTAGGTACCTATATACTATATTTAGGTAGGTACCTACCTACTTTTACCACTGGCTATTTATTTTATATGTTCTTTAGTGGTGGTTTCCATAAATAAATATTAATATATATTTAATTTCCGTATATCTATTTTATAGTGCCCGGTCCAAATAAGTCCTGATCGACTAGGTATAGGTATCTAGATAGTTGGTACCTACCTACAATATTTATTTAGTCTTTAGCCTCGTTTCTTTGTCAATATTCATTATTCTCCCCGAAAAATTAGCCTATTTGTGTCTATGATAATAAATATAAAATTAGGTAATATGGTAATCAGTGTCGGTTCTTGATAAATGCTGAGGGGGGGGGGCAGCAAAAAATGTATTTTTATTTATATTTCATACACATTATACCTACACTTTACTTTTAGGTATCTAAATATAAGTTTAGACACCTTAAATCCCCGTTGTGTTTTGGCCATTATTTTAGATTCTGAACGTTACCTACTTCATTTTTCGATTTTCTCAATATATTTTAATGCATAAGGAAAAACTACCAAAAAATGATGAAAAAACGGCAAATATACAATTTCGTTAAATCGAGATTTTTCATTTCTTCGCAATTTCGAAAATAATGACTTTAAAATCTTGAAATTCACGTCAAATATTTAATTTAATAGATAATATATTTACGTTGATTAAATTATTTTAATTTTCGGCTATTTATAGGCAATTTAGATTTTGAAGTTTCTAAGTCCTAAAAGAGGTAAATTTGGGTTTTAAGATTTTAAAATGTTATTTAACATTAAATATACGTTACTCTAATTAAATTGGTTTAAAAAACCTTGAAAATCCGTAGTGACGATTTATTTTAGTCATTTAAATTTTGTTAACAAAATTATAAATGTTGAGGTATTTCAGTCTAAATAGTTGGTAAAATGAGAATTTAATACCTAAAAAATGTAATACAACGTTAGTCGTGCATTAATTTAACTAAATTAAAAAAATCGACGAGAAAAAACGTTAAGTAATATTTGCGAGGAGTCGTGAAGTACAAAATTGACGACTTGTACTTAATAATGACCACTTACAAAAATATTTTCTCGCTTCACTCCAAATATTTCGTATATATTACTAGAATTCAATTAAATATTAAACAATTAATGTTTACCATAATATAGCGCTCACGAAACTATGAGGGCATAATATTAGCGTGTCTCGTGACAATATCTCAGAACAGATTGGTGAATGTTTCCAATATATTAGACACTAACGATTGTTGGTCGGTCAACAAATTCTTAAAATGCACGCGGTACCTAGCCCGTCATAAATTGAGTAATTCGAGAATCACTGTTTTGATGAGATTTGACCACTAAGTACGCTAAATGTTAATACCATCCACATATTTTTGTGAGTCATAGTATAATTAATTTTAAGGTTGTAAGAACAAATGTAGACACCTTATATTACTGTTATGTCCATTCATAGACCGTAGTTACTAATACATAACATTTACAATTTTTCTAATTTTCCGTAGTGCACATTTTTAAATTTGAATTTAATTACCAATGGCTGTGGAGAAAATGGGGCATTTACAATTGATTTTCTTATACTATATCTTACAATAAACCTATGCTTGCTTACCTCCAGTGTCGGCCTGGCACATAAAGGACCTAGGTCACTATTTTTCAAAAAGGCCCCTGAAAATTTATACCTATATAAAATCAGCGTTCCACAAAAATTTAACTGCAAATAGAGCTGTTTCTAAGGAGTTGAATATCGGCAAAATTTACATAAATCTATGTAATATAATATATTTAAATATAATTACTTTTTAAACAAAAAAATAATTTCGTTGTGACAAAATTGTGAAACTTTCGCCGATCCTATTTTAATTCTATAAAAAATTTGAGGTTTTTTGATATCATTTCTAGATTTTAATTGAGGTATTTTTGGAATTATGAATTTTCACCGTAAATTCATAAAAAATTATAAAAATAATAAAATCGTCCAAATCGTCAGTCTTGATGGTGATGGTTATGGTTAGGTTTTCAGATTCTAACTACTTGGTAGTAGGTATGAATACAATTAATACGATTTTTAAATTATCACTTGTAATAAGTATATTTAATCTGTTACCAATCGAAGCTTATACGAAACATAATATTGTGCGGGTATACGATATTAATATAATATTGATCGCGGGGTAAAGATTGACAATTATTTCCTAAAATAATACCTATATTAAATAATATTGAAATTTTTCCACAGCCTGCTAAAATACATATTTATAATTTAAAATATTATTATCTTTAAATAAATTTTAATCGTAATTTTCCGACTGCGTAACGATAGATCTAATAAGCATTTATTAAATGAGCAAAAAATTACCAACCAATTCTTTTTTACCGACTTAATAAACGGAAAAAAAAGGTTATACAGTTTTCCGACTAACTCTTTTTGTTTGCCGACTGACTTAGTTTTTGCCGACATATCTTCTGAGTGAGAGGTCTTCACAACCCTCTAAACCTCCTTTTCCTTCGGCTCTGAGCGTAGCAAGGGAGCCTGCGTAATGGTTTTACAATATTTCTTTTATTCTTTTTCTCTATTAACAAATTTTCTGCCAGAAGGAGTACTCCAATCTTTACAAACTTACTCAATTTCCGGTAAAAAATTGCATATAGGTACTTTAAAGAGGTAATTTTTTATTTTTTCAATAGGTTTTAATGCGCAAGGAAATACTACCAAAAAATTATGAATGAATGGTAATAATACGATTTTGTCAAATCGAAATGTTTTCATTTCTTCGAATATCAAAAACCAACAGACCATTTTTTAAAAATAATTATTTGTCAATGCCAGTGTTTTAGACAAGACATTGGAATCATAATTGTTCATTTTGAATAATTTATTGCGGATTATAGTCATATATTAAAATAATGCAACCAATAAATATTTTTTAAAAAAAGGTCGAGAATCGAGATTAATCTATCCCCCCCCCCCCATGGTAATTTTACTGAGATAAAATGTACGCGGGAAGAAATTGGCGAGCGTAGCGAGCGGTTCTTTTTTTCATTTATTTGGGTTGGTTAAAACTTTTGCCCCTCCCTTTTAAAAACGGAAATGACGCCACTGATGGGCAAAATACTCAATGAATTGTAACTGGTTACAAGTTACAAGTTACTCTTAAATGGTGTATCTAGTTACAACATACAAGATACTTTGAAAACGTGTAACTGATTACAAGTTACAGATACAGTAACTTAGTTACATTTAAAGTTACAAGTTACTTATTTATTTATATTCATTTCTTCGTGAAATTAATTACACTACTAAACATTTGTTTGTAGAGGTGTTAATGATGAAAATGTATTATTTATATTATAATATATTAGTTACAACTGAAATATAAAAGTACAAAATTTGTGTTAACATTGAAATTTAATAAAATGTTGGTTACAAGATATTACTAATTAATACAATATACTACTATATAACACTATTTAGTATATACTTATAGTATACTATTAGTATGTATTATATAGTAGTATATTTTTTATTGGTCCAATATACGATTTTTTTAATGATATATAAAATGTATTATTTTTACATCAAAGTTCTCAGAAATGTCTACTTTTAGAATACTTTTTTCTTTTACTAGATTTCAATAACAAATTTATTAGGTACCTAATTATAATATTAGGTATTATATGTAATGGTTTTTTCCCCACATAAATGAATATAATAATACAATTGATAATACTAATATACAACTACCTATTAATTATAAATTATATCAACACTTTAATATTCAAGCTTAATATAGTTTGATAAGTGATAATATTTTGTAAAACTTAATAAAAAAGCATTAATGACTTACTATTAGTACAATATTCCTTTATATTTTCTGTAATAATTATTATTAGGTATATACTATATACTAATAGAAGATCTAATATCATATATTTATTTCATCATTAAAACTTATTATTAGTTAAATTAACATATTAAAATAAACATAACAAAATAAGATAATAAAATATAAAATATTATGTACTTATATACAAATATAATAAACACGGACGGAAAAATAATTAAATTATTTTCAAAAATGTAAAATAAAATAAAATGTAAAATAATGTAAAATGTAAAATACCTTCAAAAATGCATTTTTTTCAGAATACTCTAAAAGTATTTTGAATATAGTATTCGGAATATTACTAAAGTCTTTATATATTATTTATTATATATCATTAAAATATATTATTATTTATCACGTTATAAGTAAGAAGATGTCGGCGTTTTATATAAAACCAAGAACAGTAACCTGCGTAATACTATTATAAGAGACTCGATAATCCGACACTTCAGTAATCTTACATTTTTAGTCACTGTCGGCTTTCATTTTATTTCGAAGTAATTTCTCGGTAATATTATTGGAATTTCTAAGATTATTTTATACTTGTCGGTGATAATATGGATATAATATACCTATCTATGTAAATTTGACTTATTCGTGACTAGTAGGACTCGGAACTTAATGCTCTTAAATTGTTCAAAATATGCATGCATTTATGCGTTTAAAAAATACAATATGCACTTGTTATTTTTTTTACATAAATATATTTATATAAAGACAAATCCTTATATATATTTCTTTTGTCCATGTGTAAATATTCAAACTCCTCCTAAACGGCTGAACCGATTTTAATGACATTTTTTGGGAGTGTTAAAGTGAGTCCTTGTATAATTTAGATTCACAATTGGACCCTGTAAGTGGCGGTGCAATCAGGTTCTAGGAAATTATTTTTTATTTTTCAACGAAAATTGTTTTTTAAATTTTTTTATTTAAGATTTATACATAACATAACATATAACTCAAATATTTCACCCCCCCCCCCCCACCACCACCACAATATTTTTTAAAACCAAAAAAAATTAAAAGTTCGTGAATAATTTACCATTAAAACCTTCTGAGAAGTTTATGAACTTATTGACCTTTTGAAGAACTTTGTGTACTATAGGTGGCGCTGATATTAAATTCTGTGGTATTTGTAAATACATAAAATATTTTTTATATTTATTAAGCATTAAATGGATTAAGCAAATAGAATATGTAAAAAACTAAAAACTGGGGCAAACGAAATTGCATAAAATTACTATGTTGTACCTATACAGAATAGTTTCTATAAAGATTAAAAAATATCCTATTAAATAATAAAATATTAAATATATATTAAAACAGAACAATCTAATTTGAGCAACGTTGGGTAATTCAACTAGTATTTTATAATATAATAAATAGTATAAAGCCCAGAGTTAATATTGCTAGGTTAGATACTTTAAAGAATTTAATGTAACACATACGATGATGACCAAAATAACTATAGAATAACATTATAGTCCATACATACACAGTACACATTAATAAATATTATTCTATATAATACATAATATGAGCTCTTAAATATAAATTTTAAAAATTTAATTTTTATTAATTATAAAATTATAGTATTATATAAATAATAAAATAAATATATAATTATAATTTTATTATTAATTCATTTTTTAATCAACTAGGTATTTGAAAAAAGTGATATAATATCACAATAATGTATACAATAATAATATCACAGGATTTAGTGTAGATGGATGAAATGGAGAGATATCAGGTGTTTTGTGTGATAAAAGAATCCCTATTAGGATATAAGATAAATTTTATAAGGCAGTGGTGAGACCTATATTTATGAATAAAACAGAATGTTAAGCAGTATATAGGAAGGTAGAACAGATGAGTGAAGATGATCTCAACAGAAATGAGAATGTTAAGATGGATGAGCGAGTAATTAGAGAGGACAAAAACAGTAAGAGTAGTAAAGGGAATATATGTAGAAGGAAAGAAAAATAAAAGAGGTGGGGGGGATGTTATAGAGAATTATATTAGGTGAATTGATATAAGAAGGGAGGATGGGGAAAATCGAGTTCTGTGGAAGTTGGGGCAAGTGTGGCAGACTACAAATAGTTGGAAGAAAGGACCCTGAAAAAGAAGAAACTTTTTTTGTAAATATTTCAATAATATTGTCTATATGTATTAATATTGATATCTCTATGTATATGCAAAAGTGCTAAACCACTAAGTATTTTTTTAAAACAAAAGGTCAAGTTAGGTAACTTGCCTATACCTACATATTATTGATTTTTATTAATATAAAACAACTGCTTACATAAAACATAACAATAATAAGACGTAATATATTGTATAAGTATTATATATGTATGTGTTTATGTATATGTATATATATACACGAAGGTGAACCATTTTTTTAACTTTTGGAATTAAGGTTTTCCACAAAGTTTTTTTTCTTACAAACCAATCATTAACCATTTTACAAAATTTCAGCACTATTGAACAATATTTAGGGGTTGCAGGTCGCTAGAATTGTATCACCTTTAAGAATAAGTTGAATATTGAGAAAAAAAAAACCTTTATTTTTATTAATTTATTAAATAAACCAATTCAAATTAAAATAAATTATTTTAACTTTGTAATTAGAGGATTTTAATCACCCGAGTTTATCTTCATTACATTGGATTTTGAAGCAATGGGATATTTTTTATATGTAGATCAACCACCAGATGGAGAAGATATTGTTTTTTTTAACAATATTTTATACAGTATCTTGAACACTTTTTTTAATGTTCAATGATATTTTTAAAAATAATTTAATTATTTTTCCATTCGTGTTTATTATATTTGTATATAAGTACACAATATTTTATATTTTATTATCTTATTATTTTATGTTTATTTTAATATGTTAATTTAACTAATACTAATTTTTAATGATAAAAATAAATATATGATATGAGATCTCCTATAAGTATATAAAATAATTATTACATCAAAATAAAGAGAGTATTAAATATTAATAGTATGTCATTAGTAGTATAATGATTCTTTATTAAGTTTTACAAAATATTATCACTTATAATATATATCATTTATAGGTAGTTAATAGGTAGTTGTCGATATTGTAATTGTTATTATCAATTGTATTATTATATTATTCATTTATAAGGGAAAAAACCATAACATTTAATATCAAATATTATAATTAGGCAGGTACTATATTGGTTATTGAAATCTAGAAAAAAAAGTATTTTTAAAGTATCTGAAATACATTATTTTTGTGAAGTATTTTACCCAAGTCTGATACCTTTCCACTGATACCCGGTTTTACTATTAATTCTAATAATTTTATTCAAACTTATTGACGTTTTAACCAAGTGATTCATTTAATATTTGCTACTCATTTTCTAGAACAACATTTGTCTGTAAATATATTATTTTAATTTAATTTTAACCAAATTTCAGTATCACATTTTTATAAAATTATCGAATTATATACTTCATTCATTTTTACAATTTTAAATTTTTTAATAAAAACCTACATTTTAACTTTAGATTCCCGTACAGAATATTTTTCTTTTCAATAGTGTTTCCTTAAGTGATAAGATATTTTCATCCTTAAAAAATACTACTGAAAACATTTTTTAGAAAAATGTAAATATCAAAATTCGTTGTAAATATTTACACCGAAAAAATTTGGTACTTATTATTGTAAAACCACGTTAGGGTCTGCACACACGCACACACTGCTATGGTAACAGAATCGAATACAATATGTATTATATTTATAGTTAATAACTATACAGTATTATTAGTTCTGTATAAATTCATTGAATTTTTTTTTTAGAGAATACCTATTTTTAAATTAAATATTAATGATAGGCATGGATTTTATGCACTTTCGACCCATACACATATTATAATAATAATATACATAGAATATACCTACGATAATAGGTAGATTAAAATATCATTAACAAATAACAAGTGTGTACATAATATATAGAATTATATTTTAAAAAAACTGATCAGTAGGGGTGGAAGCACTTCGCTCGTTGGGTGTCGATAGAGGTGGATACTATATATATAATATATAGGGTCAGTATACCTACTATTGGTGGATGTATTGCATTTGAAAATAATGATAAAACGTTACATTCAATAAAATGATTCTGAGGGTAGCGTCGATGTAGTATACACTACTCTTAATATTAATTATATATTTAGTACCTACCTATGTTTATCATTAATTTAGACAAGTGACCTAAAAGTGATAAGTGTATATTGGGTACTAAATTGAATTAAATTTTATACATTTATATTCATATAATCTGTAGTACTGTACTAACTATCACCCTTATATAGGAAATTAGTCAACTGTATACTTAGCTCACTCTATGTAGGTATATTATAGTCTATAACAATAAGTTTTGATTATAAATCCTGAATAAGTATAAACAATATAGGTACTATATGTATATTATAATCAATGTAATATATGATGATTATACATGTGGTAATCACAAAACTACTGCAAGTATATATTTTTCCAGTTTTTTTTTTTAAACAATTTGTAAATGGAAAAAGCAGTCATTTCATAGGTGCAAAGTCACCATAAGCATAAACAAAATGCGTGTGTACTTAAAAAAAATAAATAAATAAACATCTTTGTAAAACCACTAGCTTCCTCACTAAGTTCAGAATCTAAAATACTTTTTTCCGTTTATTTTTTAAATTTAGTTAAAGTAATGTACAACTAACGTTAAATTAAATTTTTTCAAAAGAAAATTATAAAAGTAAAATAGATTAAAATTTAACAATAGTGATATTAAGAGATAATACAGTAATAATAGTAATAATTAAATAATAACATAAGTATATGAAATAATCTAAATTAAGTAAT
>JAIPRL010005966.1:0-29567 GCA_025469235.1 Pemphigus obesinymphae | reverse complement strand
CCTTAGGCTATCTCCACACCCAAGTACGCAATTTTGTTTTCCCCGCGAACATCCGAGATGGGAAAACTCGCCTATATTCTTTTTAAGACTTCTCATACTTTTTGACAAGTTTTATGCCGACTGTCGATCTACGCAACCTCAATTAGTCGACTTCTACGACAGGCATGAGAATACCATGGAGGTATTCTTAGCCCCCTCCACAGGGCTAAGTTAAGTATAAGTATTTTGTAAAAATCAATTTATTTTTATTTCGCTAATAAATGGTATTGGAACACTATTCTAATGAGATACATTTTGGATTTGGGTCATTATTGTAGTAGTTATTATACTCAGTATATATTAATGTAATGATTTTTGAAGTTATGATTTATAAAGTTGTATAATATTTTATTGGAAATTTGTTTGAAATGTATACATAATGTTTATTTTATATTATTGGTTATAAATTATTAACAAGACTTTGTACATTTCCTTGCTAATTATATACATAATTTAACAATCCCTAGTTTTTAGAAGATCTGATTTTCCATTGTCAAAATATTGTTCGTTTCTCGTCGTTTTACTTTGTGCCTTTATCATAGTCATTGCAAGTTACGTGTTAGTGCACGATACGTAAACTAAGTTGCCTATTCACTAATGATACGGCGTTAGCAAGTTGGGTTGCCTTCTCACAAAATAAATAGTAAGATGTTAAGTTGCCTATCCAACATAGTTTTCGGCGCACTTCATTTAGATTGCCTATCTGGCAAAGTGTCGGGAACTTTTTTTTTATATTTTATCGTGTGGCCCTTGGTCACTGGTCCTTCGGTCGGTCCGTGCTCTACGCTCATACAGTACCTACTAATTTTAAATAAGTAATTTCCATTTGTTGTTAATTTTAATAATAATTATAAATACATTGCGGTATTTTCAATAGTATTATGCTAATGATTTTTAAAAATTTCAAGATGTCTAAAGTTTAAAAAATAACAGCAATTCCAAAAAAATAATAGATTCTCAATTATACCTATATATCTCAAATGTTATATTGACTCGTATAAAAAAAATTAACTTAAGTTAATCGTTAAAAAAATAACTATTAATTTTAAGCTTTTACTATTTTTTTCTATTAACTGAGTTCAATAAACCATTAACTTGTTCAGCATTGGTAAAATATATCCTCCAAACATGCTTAATAATGTTTGTGTCGCTAAAAACTGATTTGCAGCAAATATATTTTACAAATAAAATTAATAGTAATAAATAAAATAAATTTGTAGTAATTTATAATATCTTATATTATTATTAATAAAAAATATCGAATATATTTCTCAAACAAATGTTTATTATGTTTATATGTTCATTATTGCCCCGACACTACTTATGCTCGACGTAATTTTTCATAGAAAATTGGAGAAAATGTTCGAATTATATACCTACTGTCTATTATTAAATGTAAATAAGAATTTAATATAATTCGAAAATATCTCCCGATTTGGTAGGAAATACGTCGAGTAAGTATAGGAGCTCCACATTAATATTTTTTGTTTGAAAACTACTCATTCTAATTCCAACAGTCCGACACAATGTGTACTCCGATAATAATTTTGAAAACTTATTAAGAGTTTTCATTAGGCACTTACTAGAGGAAATAATCATTGATGGAATTCGGGGAGACTTGAGGGGCTTAGCCTTCCTAAAAGTTTGTAAAGCCCTCACAAAAATTAGTTGAAAAATTATTATACTTATATGTATTTATATGAATACTTTTACTAAGAGACGTAAGAACATTTAGTTTAGTAGAAAAAAATGTCTGGTTTTCACAAACCCATACCCATTTTGTTTTGATTTATCGATTAAACATGAAAATGTTAATGAATTTATTTGCGTGGAAAAACAAACAGACTCCGAATCTGAAAATAATTCTATAAAACCTATCCAGTATATATTAAAGGTACCGTATAACTATCATAAAAATATAAGTATGACTTTTCAATAAAACTATATTTTCAATGTTAGCAGGAAAAAAAATTAAAATGTCTCCCTAGGTAGTAGGTATATAAAACCTATTTAGGAGATGTAAAATAAATAGGTATTTATAGCTGAAATATATATTGCAGAAGTACCTAACAAAAAGCACAACGTTATTTTACTTTTTACTACTATACTAGTTTCCGCGTTAACTTGGTTAAACTTAGTTAATTACTCGAAATTTCTTTTGTTTATTTATTATTTTTTTTTAGATAAAATTACTATTTTGTTTACATATATCAATATCATGATACACAACAAAAAAAAAAAATTTCATTTTTAGATTATTTTTTTACGCTTTATGCGTTTACATTATAAATATGGAAAGAAGATAACTCTTTCCGCCTAATTGATCATTTATACATAGGCATATACGTTTATATACGCCCAGTATGTTTATTTATATTATATATATATATATATATATCATTTTTTTTTTAATCATTATATGCAGTCATCTGCATCACAAAATATTCTCATTGTCTAGGGTTATTTATTTAAAAAATTTTTTTTTTGTATTGTGTACAATATTCTTATATTCTATGCGATCAGTGAAGATATATAAATCCTTTTATTTAATATGATTAACATACATTTGCTATGGTTATTACTTTATATAATTAAGGTTTTGGTTAACATAGGTTAGTGAGAATGGTTAAAATATAATATTTCATATAGAATAAATTGTATAAGTTAATTAGATTATATGACAATTAATTATTTAGTTAATAATAGCATATATATTTTTTACAAAATAGGACTGTTTCCCATATAATTTTAATACAGATAATTCTTTCCATTTCTTTTTATAATTTACCTATTTATACCTATGTATTATGTTTTAACATACCTATTTAATTTTATTATTAATTTTTTTTTTGATATATATATTGTTTATCTTTCGAACTCATATTATCGTCGTATGGTTATTGTTTTTATTTTGTGTTATTTTATTCAGATCGGGTTTTGTGGTATACATTTACGTTATTTTTGTCTTATTAAAAGAAAATTATCAAATATTATGTATTGATTATTTTGTGTATTTAATTTATTTATAAAGACAATAAATATCCGATTTTTATTTAACGATTATCCGTTCAGATTGGATTCTCATGGTATGTTTTTATATTGTTTTTAAATACCGAGACGCATTTCCTACCCTCTCGTTTTATAAATTGTTACCCTCATCATACGAGTAATATTTTCTATATTTCGTCTTTATATAAAAATTTGTCACTAGTATTGTTACTGATTTTTTTATACTCTTTGGAGCTTTAAAAATATTGAACATAATAGATAAATAATAATAATAATAAAGGCTAACTGCCTTTACGGATTCATTTTTCGCGGTATGCGCAGTATTTTCACTAAAAGTAATTTTTGTTAAGTCTTGTTTCTGGACGAGTATACTTTTATTTTCTAACTTGGAATTCGCGATAGGTATTTTAATTACGGTTTCCGTTTGAGGTTTTAACGTGAAACATAACTCTTCTCTTTTATCGATTTTTGCGATACTCATTATTATTATTAGTTCTTATATTTATTCAGTGGGTAAAGTGGAATATATTTTCAAGGTGGACTATAGCTAATGCAAAAAAAAAAAAGGCGTCCCCTGAACCTTGGGCTTGAAACCGGTATCGAAAACGGTATCATATACCGGTTAAAACCTTTACAAAATCGAAACCAAAACCGAAAAAAAACAGAAAACGGTATTGGAAATATATATCAAAACCGAAATATATAAACTAATATACTATACTATACTCGTCATGATCGTTTTGCCGTTGCAGTAGATAAGTACAACTGGCAATATACAGAATATTTTAAGAAGCATGTAAATTTGGGATAAAATTCTTCATCAAAAATTCACAAATATCTAAAGCATGTAATCCTGAGAGGAGAGTTATGTTTTCCATAATTACTTTATATCTCCACTTGTTCAATTCAGCAATGTTGATTAATTATATAGGTGAATAAAATACATAATATTAAGTAGCCAATAGGTAGGTAACTATAATCATGGGCCACGGAGCGTAGGTATATAAACATTTTCACACCACTGCAAGCAAAATAAAAACTACAAAACTAAAATCAAGATTATCTAAACATAAATTAAATAAAAATCTAATGAATAAAATAAAAACTAAATGCCATTTGTTAAATTTTTTTTATTTAATTTTTGAATATTATGTACAAAAGAACAAATTCAGTCTCAACTTTTAATTAAACATTTAGAAATATAAAAGGGCGCCGTCCCCCTCCGTCCCCCCTCACTTTAATCACTGTATTTATTTCGATATTATTGCTTTTAACATTGTTATTATTATTATTAATTCCCTTATTAATTTTGCCTTCATTATTTTTGTCCTTATCATTAATTCCGGTTTTTGTTTTGTTATTTCCCTATATTTGTTGTACTAGAATTCTCGTAATTATTAATATTAATTTCATTTGTGGTTTTAATTGATAACGTTTTATTGGCTAAATTTATTACCGTTTGGTTTCCTGACAAAAATTTATCTCCTAAAATACCATTTCTTCCCCTTTTATTATTATAGGTATTGTTAACTTCCCTATTGTCTGTGTTATGTTTTTATTTATTCCCCGTAGCTATATTCTATCTGTTGAGTCTACTACTAATCCTTCTCGTAAACAATTAATTTTTATAATATTAACTACACTACCTGTATCTATAAGTAATTGTATTTCGTTAATATTTATGTGGGGTGATTGGCAGCTTATATGATTATTTTTTAATTCTGATATGACGTAGTAGCAATTTCGTTCGGATTCACGGAAAATATTTGGTGGCTCCCCGATGTTCCGTGTGTCGCATCGGGTCCTTGATAATTTCCCGAATTCTGAATTGCATTACCTATGCCATTATTTTTACTTTCGTCAATTAATTTTTTATAACATGTTGAGATCTCGTGCGCAACTCGACCGCTATATGTACAGTTTAACATTCTATTATTTTTATTATTGTAATTAGTTGCAGGATGCGTAAAATTATTTGTTGCTTGATTAGTATTATTACAGGTAACTAGGATTATTAGTATTTTGTTGCATTTGGCCAGACCGAAACTAATATTATTAGTGTTAGAATTATAATTATTATTAGTTCGTGAAAAATTGTTTCTCCTATTATAATTATTATTGGGTTGAGAATTGTTCCCATTATTATTATGTGAGAAATTACCCCTGTTAGTATTATTATTATTATTATAATTATTGTTATCGTTCCGATTAAAATTATTATTTTTAAAGTTGCTATTATTTTGAAAATTTCTATAGAAATTATTATTATCGAAGTTAATATTATTTCTATTATAATTATTATTATTTCGCGTCTTATTATAGAATTTCTGCGCCTCATTATAAGTTTAATGTCTTTATCAACTAAAATTGGTACTATTATTGCTTTTTCTAATGTATCCGTATTTTTGGTTTTGACTTCAAATTTTTACTGATCGGTCAACCCATTTGTATAACTAATGAGTGCCTGTTCTTTTATATTCTCTCTTATTGCTTTTGCGTCACTTTCTATTTTATTTAACGAATTTGCAATGCACAATTTCTGAAAATCCTTTCTACTCTAGTCCTATATTCGCTAATAGTTTCATTTTGTCCCATTTCAATCAAATTTAATTCTATTTGAAGATTTGCAGATGCATATAGAGGCTCAAAAGAATTTAACAATTCCTGTTTCATATTATCCCAATTTCCTGTTTCCCTATATCTGTTTACGTTAAAGGCTCTACCACTTAATTTAGTAGTAGTTATCATTTTAATAAGTAAAGCTACATGCGCCTCAGCTACCATTCCTATAATCGTATCACATGTTGATAGGAAAGGGTGCTTCCCCAGAGTATTTTGGTATCAAGTGTAATGCCTCTGTTAAATTAAGGATTACTTCTGATATTTTATTTGCCATTTTATTATCTGTTATTTTTCGCGTATTTTTTATAATTGTTAACTGTACCTGTTGTTTCCAGGTTTGACTACCCTACACGGTCTTTTGAATATCAGACTCGGATTTTTCTCGAAATACTCTATATTTCTTATACTCTTATATTTTTATATATCATTGGTTTTGAGATGAAATTAATTTTAAGGATTATCTGTATATTTCCTCTGTAGTTTTATTTTTCGTAAAGAAAAGGTAGTATTAAACACCGAACATTATAATATATTGGAAAATTAATATTCAAGAAACTAGAAATACAACATTTTTACTATGGCACTATATTGACATTATAATAATTTCAAAATTTTTTCGGTCACATATCGATAATTTGTATGCATTTTTTAACTTTAATTTGATGTATGTTGTGGAGGAGGAGGAGTTATAAGTATTATTTTTCGGGAAAAAATAATTTTGATAGGAAATTTTTTGTAGTTTGTATATTAATAATATATCATATTGAAATAATTCATTCGTAATCAAAATCCTTGAAACAACAATCAGTAGGTACGTAGTATAGTTATTAAACGCAAAACGAATATCGTCTTTTATGTTAGTATTGGATTAGTTTAAATACAGATGGTGATAGGATTTTATTCGTGTTGTTGTACAGCGATATGTTCGAAAAATAATTTATGTTACCATTTTTTAAGAATACTGTGAATTATATAAAATTTTATAAATTGGTACGTAATATTATATTGTATCCAAAAAATACATTATTATCAAAATCTGAATTATATAATGGTTATTTGGAGATAAACAAAAATGAATACATTTTTATATTTTAGTTTCTTAGTGAGAAATACTCGGATATTCTTTGTACAATTAAGCAATATTCATTATTATTAATTATTTATGTAAACGGGTAAAAAAATGTCTGATTGAAATTTAGTTCTTGTTGGTAGGTAGGTACTTTATAGAGGTTATAATTATTATTTTAAAAGTAACTATCAAAAGCGAATGAAAAATTGCTGATATTAATGATAACATTTTAGAAATTGAAAAATAAAGCATACTTTTGCGATGGTTACTCACATTAATTTTAAATATAATATGTATATACGTTTGTATTTAGAGTAAGTTGTTTAGGAGTTAGTGAGTTAGTTAGTATGATATTTTTGAGAGAAAATCAATTTTAGAGATTATCTGTATATATCCTCTGTAGCTTTATTTTTTGAAAAGAAAAGCTATTATCAAACACCGACCATTATAATATATTGGAAAATTAAAATTCAAGAAACAAGAAATACAAAAATTTTACTATAGCACTATATTGACATTATAATAATTTCAATTTTTTTCGGTCACATATCGATAATTTGTATGCATTTTTTAACTTTGATTTGATGTATGTTATGGAGGAGGAGTTAAGTATTATTTTTCGGGAAAAAATAATTTTGATAGAAAATTTTTTGTAGTTTGTGTGTTAAATACGCATTATGCGTACTTGAAGGAATTCTTGAAAATAACTGAAAATTGTAATATTGGTAAATATAAAAAGTAATGAAGACTCTCTTATAAGTGAAAAAAGACCCTCTGTTTTATTTTTCCTATTCAAGCACTTTCACATGTATATATGCATAATATGCTTTCGTATTTACCGATATTACTTTTTAAATTCCACAAATATTTTAGTGTAATTCTGTAAATTTTTAGATAACTGTTGATATTTTGTTGAATCGAGAAGGTAAAATTTACCATAAACCGTATAGTATATAACAATATAAATGAATAATATTATAATAGGTAACTTATCAAATCTTGTATAACTATTAAAATATATTGTTATTTACAATATTTCATTATAATAATTTGACCATAGACCCAGATACTATATAGGCACATATTTTAGTCCTAGAAAATAATATTATTTAATATAGATTATATATAACTTTTATTTAATTTTGAATCCTGCATCGGTGACGTAGATCGAAATCAAATGGACAATCGTAGGAAGTTTTAAGTTCTATTAAATAAAAATATTTATTATAAAAATGATACTACAATATTGAATCATTTTATTTTATGTATTATACAGAATATATCGATTTACTTTAAATTAATTTCAACTAATGTGATGGATGTAATTACAATTTTAAGGAACATAACTGATATTGGTATCAGTTGAAGATGGATTATTCTAACAAATAACGAAAAGATACTGGACACTAATTTTGTTATTCAACTAATATTTATTATATTAAATATTCATAAATATTAAAAATCGTAGAAAATAAGTTCTGAACATTTACCACCAACATTTTCATAAAAATTTAAGTACGTAATACGTATACAATATGGCTATATTGAATTTTTAAAAAATTCAATTTTATTTTAAATTCCTAATTTTTTAACTGAATTAAATATGTTGATGTTTATTGTTTGTATTTTACATTTTTGAGAATGTTTTATAAATTTTTTAATAGAGACTTTCAAATACTGAAAAAGGATGATATATACATATATAAAATATATGAAATATTAAATCAAATAAATGTGTACATTTAATTATATTACTAAATAGTCTTGTTATAATCTATATATTTATATATTGTACATGTTAAATTATCGTAGTTAAGAAAATAAGTGTAGAAAGGAAGGTAATGTGTGTCGTCCTTCAAAAACGAATAAAAATAAAATAAAAAAAGGCGAGAAAAAAGGGGGTAAAAGGGTGAATGAAATTGTGATAATAAAAGGTAGAGTAATAGTTAGCAATGGGTTATGCGTTTGTGGAAAACGCGTGATATACGGTGTGTACCTTCAGGGTACACGTCAGGCGGTAGGTACTACTTACGTTTGCGTCACGATATATTTATCGAAGATGTATTGAGAGTACGAGATTATTTTATTCGAATTTGTAAGTAGACCTTACCCCTATGTGTTCAGGGCATATTATATCGGGGTAATGGATTCAAAAAAATGATTGCCTGATCAAAAACGTATATTTATTAGGACGTGATCGTTGAAGAACCCAAATAAGTATAAACAACTACACGCTATATACCGGGATTTAGATAATTTGATCTAAATAGATTAATTGATCAGAACAACGATTTTATTTTATAGTATTTATTTAAATAACGGTATGATAAGAGATATGTAAATTATTTTGACTGACAACGGCTGAGTATATCGACATCTAGTTTTTTTTTTTTTAGTCTTAATTATTTAAGTAACAATTTTGTATTACGCGAACAGAAAGGAATAAATTATTTTGACTGACAACGACAGAATATATCAAGGTCTAGTTTTTATTTTTGATTTTAATTTGTTAAAGTAACGACTCATATTATAATAAAAAAGAAATGTGATATTGTTCGTGAGCTGTTTAATTCATCGTTTTCTCATGGAACATTAAGGTAACGCGATATAACGTACACAAAATTAAGTCTGTGAGAATTTTAAATATTATTGCAATCTGTCTAATTGGTTATGACAGAGCGTATCTAAAAAAATATTAACAAAAAAAAAAAAAATCTAATAATTTAATTAGGTACCGGTTCTTCGACGATGGCAATTGACTACCTTTTTGTGCTGTAAGATGAGGACGAGACACTACTAAATTCTAAACCTAATGCCATGATAATGAAACTAAAAGAAAAATGAAATGAAATTATAACTAGAATTAAGTGCTAGGTAACATTAATTTGAAGGAAAATGATAAAGTACTGAAGAAAAAATTAGTCACGACGTGGCTTCTGTGGTACCGGTGTGGTTCGATCTTTCTTGAGCAAATGTACCTACTTGATCGCTAGGGTGAGTGTGCAAGTGTGAGTATTCGGTGCACACTGATTTCCGATCGGTTTTCCGTGGCGGTCATCGTGTTAATTATTTTGGCGTCTTTTCATAAGGGATGATCCCCTCTCTGCTAAGGGTACGCGCTGGACACTACGTAACTAGATAACTATGTTGACGGGGTGTGTGGGGGGGGGGGGAGCGCGGCGACCGGTTGCTGGTGTCTTTTGATCGAGACACGGTTATTTTTTTTTATAAAGGACGCGCATCCCGAGTTGTTTCCCGGAATCGGTATATTGGGTAGGTATATTTCTTGTAGCCGTTGTTATTAGACGTGCGTAGGCGTCAAGATTTGTTTTGCACCCTCTGTGTGTCTGAACGGGATTGCCGCGTATGCAATTTGTTTAAAGGATTTAATGTTTGGACGGTGCCTAGGAATATGGTAATATAACATCTATGCGTGAATATAGTTTTGCTTTTATGTTTTGGTGACGATGGAATGCGTATATGGATGCGTATGCCAGTCGTTTGTCCTATTATATTAATTTCTTTTAGCGTCCTAATATTTTATTTTTTTTCGGATGCCAAGTGGTCCTTTTGCTCAACTGTATCTTTGTACACCATTGTTTATTGACTTATTTGTGATACAAAAATACATATATTTCTTTAAACATTCTTCGGGATTTTAAAAATATTAGAACTGTGTATGTAAATCATTGTAACAAATTGATATATATATATATTTATTTTATAAAAAGTTTGCGATATGTGTGTGCACGATATCATTAAATGTGTGTTAAAACGAGATATATGATTATATTTTTACTTTATTTAATTTTATTATGAAATATGAATTAAAATAAACGAACTAAAGGACAGGATAGATACATTCATCAATCGATATATACCATATTATATACAGTGTATCTCTTTTTGAATGTACCACTTAAATACATAATATCTCAGTTGAATGATCTTGAATTTAAACTCTTTTTTTTTTTTTTGGTATGGTTAAGGAATTATGAAATTATAAATTTTGGAGAAATTTCGAAATGTCGACTCTTTCTGTGCCTAAACCACTATTTTATACCTAAACCTCCAAATACTTTCCATATTTCTACTGATACTCTATCTGGTCCTACCAATTTTTTATTTATATTTTTATCACAGCGCTCCACACTTCTTTTTCCCTTATTAAATCCACCATACCCAAATTCCACTCTACTTGATCAATTGGCTTTCTCGAAAATTCTTAATTTAATAATCCCTCAAAATATTTTTTCAATCTCTTTATTACTTCATTGTCCTTTGTTAACATTCTTTTATCCTCATATTTTATAAGTCAAACATTTCTAAAATCCCCGGATTGTTTTTATATTTCCTTAGCCTGTACACTTCTTTTTTCCCTATTTTAGTTTCTCACCTGTCATACAACTCATTATATTTCCCTAATTTAAGTGTACTCACTACACTTTTTGATGCTATAGATAAACTTTTATACTCTACTGAATCATTCCTCTTTCTGGTTTTCTGCCATTTCATAAACTTTTTTTGTTTCTTTGATATTATATTTTCTTATTTTTGTCATGTAACTTTTACTCTTGCTAACTACTTTCCTAGCAACCCTCTTAACATTCTCTCCTACATTTCCTCATATTTAGTTTATATTCCCTTCCATGTTCCCGTGTTAAGGAGCACAGTCGCACGTGCACCACCTAAAATTTCAGTAAATTAGCGTAGTTTTATACATACAGTCATTATTTATTTAATGCTGTTTCAGTAATTGTCGTGCCCTTGAATATTATTACTATACATATTATCACGTATCGCACCGCTGTATTGTTGGTTGCTGTCGGTAGCCATCAAGGTTTAAAGATAATCGGTCGCAACCATAGACTACATATAGTGGTCTCGACCACTGTCTCGATGCTACCGCGATGCTAACCGTGTAAACTATATAGCATGGTGCACAAAACTAGTTTGAACCACCTATTATGTATATCTAACTATTCTATGATCGTATTTCGTAATGACCTATGTCATTTGTTGTAGTTATTATCTACTTGTTTACAGATGTTATTAGGATATTAGATATCTATGTTATATAGGCATAAGGAAAATTGAATTATGTGTTATATGAATGTAGATATGTTCTTAATAAAATGAATTACATCACTTTCGTTATTACAATTGTACATAAATAAAAACCCTAATAACCCTAATATAATATTGTTAATAATTTTGTTATTGATCGTTAGTATTTTTTGTTGTGCATCACAAGATCTTTCACCCACGAGTCGCTACTTTATGTTTCACATATCTGTCTCAATCAGCTCTTTTGTAAATACTTTTTCATTTTCATCCGTTAGTTTCCACCACCTAATCCTCGGTTCCTTATCTATATTTTTCTTTTTATACACCCTCTTTTTCCTACACCATATATCCAGAACCATTAACTTATGTTGTGTTGTCAGACTTTCACACGGGATTACCTTACAGTCCTTACACGGTTTTAAACCTCTTCTCTTTCACATAAAATAATCAATTTGTGATTTGTTCCGTCCACTCTTATAGGTTATATAGTGCTAATTTCTCTACTTAATATAAGTGTTCACAATTGCTAATTCATATACTGATGCAATATCAAGTGTACTTTCTCCAGCCTCATTCCTTTCACTAAATAAATACCCTCCATGCACTCTATATAATCTATTCTATGACAATCTACATGTCCATTAAAATCTCTACTAATTACAATATCCTCAATTCCTTGTACTCCTTGCATCACTTCAGCCATCCCTTACCAGAATTCTTCTTTCTGATTTTCGTTACATCCCAATTGTAGAGTAGATGCACTTACTATATTCAATACCTTATCCTCTAATATTACGCTCACAAAAATTACTTTATCACTTTTCCTAATTACCTCTACTACTTTTTCTTTCATTTCTTCGTCTAATATCATTCTTCATTTCATTTTGTCACATGTAGAACTATAGCCTAGTGATCTATGGTGTTGGTTTCCAGATTTATGATAGAAATAATATACATTTAAGAGATGAAAGGTATTTCATCAAAATGCCCAACAAATTTTAGGATCTTTTCAACAATGACTAACAATGACTAACAATGACTAACAAAAACTAACAAGCCAAGTACTAGATTTTAGTCGGTTTCGTGAGTTTTCATCGACTTTTCAACGCTTACTTCATGCCAACAACGCATTTTAAAACACGCATAAAAAGTGAACAAAGGTCCAAAAAATTTCACTTTTCTATCAATGACCAACAAATCGAGTACTTAATTTTATGATTTTTTTCCGTCGTATTTTAAGATAATGTGTTGTTTACGTGATGTCTGCGGCACAAAATTAAAAAAGTCGATAAAATAAAAAATTATATCCAACAAATTTCTTAAACTTTCCAACAATGACCAACAAATAAGTAATAAATAACTAATTTGTGGGAACGTTCTCGTAGAAAAATGTTAATTTTCCGCGTAGGTCGTAATGATTAGGGATCCTAGATTTATTTAAAAAAAATACGAGACACTTTTTAATATATTTTTAATATAGGGCTTAAACCGATTTTAAATACCGGTAAAAAACCGAAATCTTAACTGAAATCGTAAAAATGTAAAACCCATATTTATAAACCAGAACGAAATTGGAAAAACTCAAAACCGATATTTAAAAACCAGAACGAAACCGGAAAAATCAGAAAATGATATTTAAAACCAAAATCAAAATTTTAAATATCAAAAATTGGTAATTAAAACAAAAAACAAAACCGAAAAATTGACACACGGCTTTTGATACACAAACTTATTTTTGCGTTATGATCCTTATATGATATTAGGTAATTATTAACTGGAATACATTTTTACTCATTTATCTTAATATTATCATTGATTATAAATGATATAATCGATGCTCATTGTTTATTAATATTACACATGATAATAGTAACAAGTATGTACATATGAAAAGTGAGATAAAAAAACTTTAACAGTAAATAAATATCAGTACCTACATTGTATTAAAATTTGAGAAATTTAATTTACTGGGTAAATTAGTTATGTATAAGTGTACTATCTGCCGGTCACTACCTGAATAATAATGGATTAAAAACGGGAAACAATTTGGACACTACGATTTAGACCTGGGAACCAATTCAGTTTCAGCCATTAGTGGAATCTATCGTTTTTGTTTTTAGCTTACATAATAAAGAGCAATAACTCAATCTCCTCTAAATTGATCCATATTTACTCAATTTGATTTTTTCTTAAAAATCAGCATAATAGCTATTTCAACATTCTCAAAAATCCAATAACATAAAATAAAATTTCTGGTTTTGAAACTCATGTCATTAAATCTTATGGATTATAAAGTGCCAAAAAATATTAGTTTGCTGTAGAGATACTAAGATATCAATTATAAAAGAATATTTAGATTGTTATTAATGATGTAACAAAAGATAAACAAAGGCATTTAACCATTAACAATTTATAAGATGTGTTATATATTATTTGATATAATATTGATGTATTTCTGTATTTCAAGTTTTGTGCAGTGTATAGAACGAATATAAAATAAATTGTAATACTATTGCTTATGAGAATTAATTTGTATAATGTATAGGTATTATAAAAATGGAATCGTATCAGTCATATTCCGGTACTGTTATATAATAATTTTTGTCATTTAGTTAAATAATATATAACCATGATAATGAAACATGTTACAACAAATTAGTTTAAAAAATCGAATATTATGTAGTATAGGTATATATACTACATATAATATAGCATTCATAATGATAAAAATATTGTCAATATAATATTAGGTATCAGGTATGTAAATACTTATTCTGTATAGTTATGAATTTCAGATAGGTACCTACTATTCATTTTGAAGTGAATAATATTTATATTAACAATGGCCATGAATATTGTTACGAATAAAATGTATCATTAACTTTGTTTTATAAAATATAATGTCCGTGTATTTTTATTATTATTGAAATAGATTTGAATAAACTGAAAAAACAATTAACTGTATTTTTATTGTTATGCAGTATGAGACATTATAACATTTACAAGCAATGAGTATTTAAAATAAATAAAATTGATATTTAATAAATTAGTACCTACTAAAATGTCTCATAGTCTGGGCAAAAGTATAAAATTGATTTTTGAAGTGAAAACGCACCTATCCGGATAAATACCTATTTGAACTTCTCGTATACCATTCAATATTTTCATAATAATATATAGTTATATTATACATTTCGATAATAGGTTTTTTAAGGTAATTTCGAAGGGTTCACAAAACATTTATATTAAAAGCCATTAAAATGGATATAATTAGTCACAGAGTTTTTGGTAACTCGAAAAATTTAAGTTTCCATATTAGTTTTACCTAATAAAAATAGTGAAAAACGTGAAATAAAACTCGCGGAAAAATGTAAAAAAACTACCTATTATCAGTGATCTTATACGTGACCTAGGACGCTAAAGACACTAGGATTTATCAAACGTATTTTTTTAGAATTTACTCCTGTAATATGGTTCTGTTGTTTGGGTTCCTTCCGCCATTATTCCTGTATTACATAGTTCCTGAACTACAGTTGCTGTCTAAAAACAATAATAGAACTGTGGATTAGTGGGTACAATAGTATATCACTATCGACATTTATACGTATTATTACAGTAGTTCTCATTTCCAATCAGTCTTACTAATAAACTTCATAATTCCCCTTATCTACAAAAAAACGTTTCCCAAAAATGTTTGTCCCAGGTTTACATTTCAAATGCATTATATTGAAATAAGTAATAAAATTTGTGAAATATAATACAGTTCAGTATAACTTTTTCTGTGACATACGTATACAAATTTCAATATATAATCGAAAAATCGCGTGTGAAAACAAAATATGGGTTGGTACAACGAATGTTTTTTGTATAGGCAATTGAAACTAGTTTCACCTGAATGAAACCCAAGGGGGGCGTGGGGGGATGTCTCATCTCTCCAACTTGGAAAGCAGTCTGCGAAATAAATTATGTTCAGTTGGCAAGTTCAGTCAGCAAATAGTAAAAAAAGTAGATGCCAATTTTTTTTTAATTTTTGCTTATTCTCTCACGTTTATGAAGTATTTTGGAATTTTAAGTCTGCAAACTATAAATAAATTAATAGGATTTTAGTAGGCAAAATGGGGAAAAAGTTGATTAACTTTTTTTTTTTTTGCTTATTTTATGTTTTTAAGGGAAATTTTTTTTTTTACACATCCCCCCCCAATGAAAAAAAAAATCTTTCTTCGGGACGGTCCTGCCTGAATTAATACAATTAACGCACTATAGTATCATACATTATCGTACATATAAATAATATTGTGTACATAGAAGTTCTATATACTGTTATAAAGGTTTTTAAACAACAATACATTTCATTTTTCATTAAATTTTCGACAAAAAAAAATATTAAAATTGCTAAATATTTTAACCAAAGCCTATAATTTTTCTTGTAATTTATCTTAAATAATCCAATTGAAATTCAATAAACAAAAGAGCATTATTTCATTTTAAAATTTATTTGAGAATACAAAACATTTTTTTAAAATTAAATGTTTTATTAATCCTTTTAAAAATAATTGTATTGCATGAAAACTGTTAATTATGAATAAAATAAAAATAAAATAAAATGGAAATCTCATAAATTTTTTTTATAAAAGTATGATGTATTTCAAGACACCAACAATACTCCTTATACACAAAAATATATATAACAAAAAAATATACATATTTTTTTAAAATCAATAGATTACTCGCTCTACTCAAAATCTAAAATAAGAATAAAATTCATCAATATTTTTAAATAGTATAAATAACCTACACAAAAAAATATCTCAATGTTTTTTGTATACCTACAAACTTGTTTCTCTCGTTTCTCGTTCCAAATTTGATTACTATTATCAATCATTTTTGTCGATAACGCAAAATTACAACAATTAAAGAATAGCTATTAATGATGAATTCGTGAAATTTGAAAGCAACGATAAACTATCTACTTTTATCAAAAAAAAATTCTAAACATATTATATACCTATATACGTACATTGTATCTATTATTATAATATTATAATTGTCAGAAAAAAATAATTTAAAATGCTATTATGTTACTAAAATAAATATAATGTAAATACGATGGTTTTAAATCGCCTTTTTTTTCAGAATAAAAAAAAAAATTCTTATTTTTATAATCATATACTTTTTTAATTGTAGTAAAATAATTTAAAGTATCTTTAATACTTTTTTTTTATAATAATACAAGTGTTTATATTGAAACAATTTTTCACAAGATTGATAGAAACATATTTTTCAAAATATCTAATTTTAAAATTACAAGTGTCTGTTAAACGTGTCTTTCCATTGTAATGTATTACATAGGCCTATATAATATGACTACCGGTACTTATCCGACTATATGACTATATAATTGAAATAATAATTGACTACCTATATAAGAGAGTATAAAATACTTGTAAAAGAATTAAAACCTTTTCTTGTTACGTAAAATTAGTAGAATTGCTACGAATATATTAATTATTCATTTAAACATTGGATAAATTACTACATATTGGTATATTATAATTATTATAGGACAGTTTTTGAACCCTATACATTTCAAGGACACCAGGAATCAGTGCTTATGCTCACCTTTTTGCCCTGCACCGTAATGTTATTATTTTTAAATTCAAACTGACAATGTCCATTTTACAATATAATAGTATTGATAACAGTAATAAAACATAATAATATACAACAGAAGTAGATAATTAAAAATTATAGTATATAATAAATATCATATAGAATATATAATATATTGTAAGTTAAGAGAAAACAAGGAGAAAAAAATAAACATTATTTTTATATTATGTAGATAGACGAAATAAGAGAGATAACTGAAATTATATAATTCATAAATAATATTAATAAAAAAAAATGTGTATATGTATACAAGTATTATTTAAAAAGTTCATTAAAAACTTGATTGTTTCCAGAAGATATTAAAATATAAACAAGGTAATCTAACATGTAATTTTAGGGGGGAAAAATGGAAATGGAAAAATGGGGAATATAAAATAAATTACTAGGTATTGTGAAAGTTATGGATTTTAATTTCAAAATTTATATGGTTTAGTATAAACGAGTCATCAATCTCAATATTTATCAATTTGAAAAGAAATGATTTATAGGTATTATAGTAATAGGTAATATTTATGGGCGTTTTTAAAAATTCTATAAGTTTAAAATCTTTAATGATACCTATTTCAATAAAATTATTTTAGTATTTGATTAAAATTATAATCAAATATAATTTAATCACTATGCTGGGGCTTTTAATATTTTGATGTAAACGTAATTGACAAAAATAAGTACCAATTTCATAACCAATAGATAATAATAAATAAGTATTTAAGTATTAACTGGGTAATTGTATTAATTTTGATATAATTTCTTTATTTTTATCGCGGTAAAAGTCTTTATCCTTTCACTGTGTAGTGTGGAGTTTTTATTATTATTTGTTTCATTGTGTATTTTAAAAAAAGATCATTTTGATTTTATGATGAGTATTTATTTCGTTATACATACAAGGGCCAGATTTACAGTTGTTAAGGCTCGGGGTGAAATGATGGGATGGGGGAGAATTTTTATTTTTGCGATAATCACATTGAAGCTTATGTCGATTTTTTTCCGAACAGCTATATCGAGCTTTTATACTCATAAAATGTCGTACTCTTTTTTATAATAAACTACAGGGGTTGAATAAATATGTGTTGATCTTCTAAGTCTAAGTATAGTCAGAAATGACTTGCATAATTTTAATCAATATTGGGGATTTCCCGCCGCCGAACAAAAACTAATAGGGTAGCTGGTATAACCTTATTTGAGAAAGAGTATAGGTATAATTTTTATGTTGGTGTATATAGTATGTATAACATATCTAATATGTGTTTATTTTAAATACATTTTTTATTTGTTTTTTTTAAATTCAAACGGACATTGTCCAATTTATAATATAATAGTATTGATAACAGTAATAAAACATAATAATATACAACAGAAGTAGATAATTAAATAGGCCTGGGGCCATTAGCCCCACCTTAAATCCGGCACTGATACATACATTAGTAGGTAAATACAATTTTATAATGCTTTTTAATTAAATAGTCCAATGGTCGGAATTGATAAATTTACGCAATGTACGAATGCTTATGTGGTTAAATCTATCGATCAGTATAATATATTTTTGTTTGATTGATTTTTACACTTTAGTTTATATAGTACGGTTTTTACTCAGTATAATATAGGTACCTACAAAAAGAAATTTGTTAAATAAGAACTTAACCATTAAAATTTTTTGTTAAATTCTATATAATACAACAAATTTAATTCTTACGAAAACTGTAGATAGTTTTTATTCTTATTTACAGTATTTTACTATTCAAGCAGGTGTAAATTTGAAACACGAATGGAAGAGAAACATATAACTATAGACCATATTTTGTACATGCATTTGCTACACTATTTAACACGCAAAAAATTATTTTACTCGAGCTTGTTTTTAAAATGTAATATCATTAGATACATATACCTATTGAATTAAAAATTTTGTACAAATCCACATATACGAATCAAGGTTAAAATATTCGAGGATTGAAGTATAAAATATCTAGGGATTAAATATCTATTTAGACTACCATTATACGTTAATCGCACATGTACGCATGTTATTTTACCTATTTTCTATTTAAATATGTATATATGTAAATAATATATACATATAGTATATATATAATATATACATATATACATATATAATATTCATACATTTGCATACATATTCAATATTTAAATTTAACTCGATCCTCTACACGTTATTCTATACTTCTCGTTTCTCGTATAGTATTTGCAAAGCCGTAGCAAGGGTTTGGCAAAATTGGCCCAAGGGCGCAATAAAAGAGAGAGCGCAAAAATCGAAATTCAGTAATATCTATCCCTAAATTTCTAAGATTGGGGCGAAAATTAGACGTGCAAAATCCTGTAAAAATAATCTGATGATTTTATTTTATTTGCTTGTTAACTAGATTTTTGAGGAATGGGGGCGTAACTCCAAAAAATTGTTGACTTTTTTCCTTATTTTCAATTTAGGGGCAGAAATTCGGTTCTTTGTCAAGGGCGTTATCGAATCTTGCTACGGCTCTAGGTAATTGTATATGCCTACAGAGTATGTAAATACGTTATTAAAATTATAAGTACTATATCAATATTGCACGGAAAAAATTCATTGTTGCAATAACTATTGGACCATTTAAAATTTAAATACTTGACCTGACATTTTACTATTATTATAGGGAAAGGGACACGGGTACGTGCAAATTCCGCCCAGAAAATTTACAAAAAAAGTCAAAAAAGGTACATTTAAATTCTTCCCGAAAAACGAGCATGTAAAAAAAGGTACATGTATATTCGACTCTGAAAAAATCTTTATTAAAAATATTATTTAATAAGGAGTTCTTAATGTACTCTTATCCATGTAGAGGAACATAGCTGGGAAGACGGCTGACGCTCGCTCTGCTTCGCTTCAATCGAAAATATCCCCCGATTTGCTGTGAAACATCACGTCAAGTTAAAAATAATATTAATTAATAATTATCTAATAGTATAAGTTTATTTCTACGTTCAGATTCAATAAATTAATGTATAATATATGTACGATAAATAATATGTACGTATGAATACAGCTTTGGAATGATTAACACGTGTATTTCGAATACAAGTGATTCAAATAATTTATAATACCTATCTACTGTTAACTTGATAATTATCAGATCCGAAATATTATAGTAAAAGCCGATAAGAAATGACACGATTAACGATTGTAGTCTGAAGACTGTTTCGTGTTCGTACATTTTGTAACTTACAAATACTATAACATACTGCCATGAAATGCTTAGTTTAAAAATATTTATTTTTTCTGGGCGCAATTTACATGTACCTTTTTTGACCTGTACATTTTTGGGATGGAATTATACAGTTCATATTTACATTTCCACTAAGGTAATGTAATATCAAGTATGATATTATGTAATTTTAATAGTAATTGTAACAATATGTGCATAATAGTAAATAATATATAAAATGTTATTATAATTAGCTTTTAGACAAAAAATATGTACGTAACCATAGTTTTTATTTGTGCCAAATAAGAAATAATTGGCTGGAAAATAATAGATTATCAATATATTTTTAGTAATCTTACCTTAATTGTTTTATTGGATTATATCTATAATTTGTTGATTCATCCTATATATTACCAACTATAAACTAATGACTAATAGATGAATGGGTTTTTTCTATGATAGAATTAAGAAAAAAATACATCAAATATATCTGTATGATCATTTTAAACACAATATACCTATATCGTTGTACTATTAAAATTATACGGAACACACAATTAAAAAAATATATTTTGGCGTGGTGGGGTGGGGGTAGTTAGTTTAACTAAATACGGCAAATCAAATAAAATATGTGGAACGCATAAGACAGTACCTACATCTATTTGGTATTTTTTATATTTTTTTTATCAAAATTCAGGAGATATATTTTTTATTTATGTATGTAAATATACAATTTCTCGTGTAGGGATAATGTAATAGTTTCCTAATCTTTTAACGTTTCTGCCGGTAAAGTCATCAATCGAAATTCTCTGAACCTAATTTTCTTTTGCGTAATGTTTCATGTAAATGAAAATTGTAATGTGGTTAAATATAAAAAGTGATGGAAATGTTTTTATAAGTAAAAAAATTTTTCCGGTTTTATTTTTCTCCTATTCAAGCACTGGTCACATGTATGTACGCATATGCTATGACTGAAATTACATTTTAAATGCAACAAATATTTTTGTATAATTATGTAAACTTTTAGATAATCGTTGATATTTTGTTGAACCGAGCTGGTAAAATTTAATAATAATGGAGGAGGTGGTGCTGTACTTTCTAGTGTTCTTCCCTGTAAGTAGTATATATCAGAGTTAACTTTGTGAAATAACATTGTCTGCACCAAACGAAACAGCACTGAGCGGACAGCCTAATGTCTCACGACCTCCTCGGTATGTCGGAAAAAAACAACTTTTTTTAAGGGCTACCCCTTCGACAATCGTAATTATTACGAGGGACGAAAACCAAATAATAAAATAAAAATCAATAGAAGTATCAAATTCAAATGAAACTCAAAATTAAAAAAACAAAAATAATAACATAAATAAAAATGACGACCAAGACCAAATAGCTAAAAAATTTTCTGTAAGAAAAACATAGGTCTCTCAGATTAATGTTGAGGGTCTCACAAAATCAAAAGCTGAAATACTAAACAACATCTTTAAAGAGATCAAGGTACTAACGATACAAGAGACACACGTATCAGAAGGAGAAACAAAAATAACTAGCAATACCAGGTTTCCGAATGATATACTACATTGGCCACAATAAACACGGTCACGTCACATACGTAAACCAACAAATCGTTCAAAATTTGGAATTAAATGAATTCGTAATCGGAATACGCGTAGGAGAGCTTACTATCTTCAATGGGTATAAGCCACCATCATGTAATTGGAACAACGACCCCCTCCTGAGCTGCCAACACCCAGGAATATATATAGGCGATTTCAATTCCCATAGTTTGTAATGGGGCTACTCAGGTGAAGATGAAAACGGTGAAAAGTTAGTAAACTGGACCCTCGTGGGCCGCAAACACCTAGTATATAATGTTAAGCAAGGAGGTACCTTTGAATTAGGTAGATGGAGCACAACAACCTCCACAGACTTGTGTTAAGTTATAAAAGATGATCACGACCTACCGTTGGAAGTAAATCGCACAGTTCTAAACAAGTTTCCGAAAAGCTAACATCATAATCATCATAATATTATATCAAGAACCTGATTATCACAACAATGAATTAATTCATTAGTAGAAGTTTCACTTATATATGTAGCATTATTACCTGCAGTTTTAAAGTGATATTCTAAAACTGTATCCCCACCATTTATACGATATCGCAATAAAGCTCTAAAATTTCCATCATGATTCACAATACTTTCACATTCATTTGTTTTATATAAATTCCCATCGTCTCTATGGCCTCTCAAAGGAATATTTTTTGTAGCCTGGATAATTATAGTTTTTATTATTGGAATAAGTCTTTCCCTATTTTCTAATACTTGTTGTTTGCGATTGTTTTGAATTTGATTTAAAATGTCATGAGAAGGATTTTTGTATGTATTAAGGAAATCTTGACATTTTTGTGATGCCAATTTATAGTAATCAGTATGGGCATGAGATTCGAGAATTTCATCTTTACCTGACAACTTGGAAAACTTGGTCAAGGGCTCTTTTACTAGAATTTTAAAACGAACTGTATTATTAAAACTTACCAAACGATTTGACATAAAAATAACACAATATTTACAAAATAATCTTTTTTTACGTCAGAAATAATTAACCATGGATAGTTGGAAAAATAATAATGATTTGGACGACGTTTGGACTCTTCCCTATTACTTTTAACATGGGTGGAAAATGGAAATTCGTAATTCTTACCGAGTTTCTAATGATTTTCAAGAATTTAATGTTTTATAAAATCATTAATTTCTTCAATTTTGTCATTATAATTACCAATATAACATCCTCCTGCATAAACAGTTTTATTAATGTCAACACTACTTATTGCAACCGATTGAGGTGAAGTGCTTTCAACAATAGCCGTCGAAGTACTTGGAACATAACTAGAATTTTCTTGTTCCTTTTCCTTGTTTTGTTTTTCTCTATTATAAATTTGTCTATAATATCTAAAATTAACAAAACAAAAAAAAAAAATATTCAAAATTCATCTAGGTACCTAAAATTATTATTTATTTATGATATAAATGCAGCTTAGCGCCCACACCGATTTTTAATTATTTTCTCGAACCTATGTAGTTTTCGATGAAAATAATTATGGTGAAATATGATTTAGCTGGATGCACTCACTTTAAAAGTTCGGGATTTTAAAATTTGTGAATTTACTGTTACTTCAAAAGCCCTTCATTTCTTAACTAATTAAGTCCGCCCGATCAAATCTGATATCATAATTATTTACATCAAAAACTACATGGTTCGAGGAAAAAATTCAAAATTGACGTACTCGTTAAATTGTATTTTGTTCCTTTAATAGGTACCTAGTACCTACATACTATTTAAATAGGTAATAAAAAAACATACCTACCAATGTTGAACTTTAAAATGTTTAACATTATAGTTATAATAATAAATTAAGAAATTAAAATAAATAGGTACATACATTATTATAGTAGGTACGTATTGACGTCTATTGATCGTCCATTATATTAATATAACTAGATTCTACTAAAATATTTTAAATAGATATTTCAAATAGTAATCTGCATGACTACAAGACGAACATATTAAAATTAATAGATAATCACAACACAGTATTCAGAACGTACTATAATATTAATAAAATAAGTAATGAACAAACAAAAAACAAACAAGTTAGCTGTTGACGATACGTCTTGTCTAAGCCTTAAACTATGATTACAGCCACAAATTTGCGATAAACAAAAACGTACGGGCAAATTTTCGTGCCGATACTATTATACTAATTAGTTATTGAAATATATGTGGGTAAATCCCATAGACAATGTGTTAATATATCAATATTATATTGTATAATATAATATAGGTACACATATAGAAATAAGACTAATCTCATAAATCGAAATAAAATTAAAAAATATAAAAATAAATTGTATTATTCACTGGGGTCGTACTTCGACTTAGAATCAAATTTTATGAAATTTGTGAATGTGAAGTGTGGTTTCCTTGCATTTGATGGGTACCTATTTGTTTAATATTGTCAATATATATATACCTACTATAGGTATGTGTTTTTGATGAAGGGGTGCCCCTTCGCCCCCCCTTGTATCCGCGCCTGGCCGGTAAAATCATCAATCAAAATTATCCGCACCTAATTTTCTTTTGCGTAATGTTTTATGTAAATGAAAATTGTGGTTAAAAATAAAAAGTGATGGAAAAGTTCTTATAAGTAAAAAAAGCTCCGTGTTTTTATTTTTTTCCTATTCAAGCACTGGTCACATGTATGTACGCATATGCTTTCGTGTTCACTGAAATTACTTTTTAAATGCAACAAATATTTTTGTATAATTATGTAAACTTTTAGATAATTGTTGATATTTTGTTGAACAGAGCGGGTAAAATTTAATAATAATGAGGGAGGTGGTGCTGTACCTTCAAGTGGTCTCCCCTGTGAGTAGTGTATATCAGAGTAACTTTGTGAAATAACTTTGTCTGCACGAAACGAAACAGCACCGAACCGACAGCCAAATGTCTCATGACCTCCTTGGTATGTCGGAAAAAAACCGCCTTTTTAAGGGCTACCCATTCGACAATTGTAATTATTACGAAAGACGAAAACCAAATAATAAAATAAAAATCAATAGAAGTATCAAATTCAAATTAAACTCAAAATTAAAGAAACAAAAATATGTTGCGTGTGTGTCCTTGAACCTCAGAAGGGTACTCGACCACCAACGTAGATTTGATGTTAATTAAAATAATTGAAGTTAAAGACCAATTTTTCGTCAATGAAATATATTATTTTTATTCACGTTCACAATATTTATTAAATGATTAACAGAACTTAAAATAATAGAAATTATTCTAGTCCAAAATATAAAATACTACAAAAATCGGCTAAGTCCAAATTAAATACTTGATAAATAGACTAAGTCCCGGAGAGATGTTATACGTAGAAAAATAGAGGATCCACCATCGCTAGTTCCAGGTCGTCTGAAATTTTAGTGTTCGGGGACCCAGTTATATAGGGATGACCCCTTGTGACCTCTCTACTTGGGGTCCGTTCTCACGATTTTTCGTCTTAGGGCAGGATTGATTTCATTGGCCCATATGTAGTCGTTTTTTCTAAGAATTATTTAATTATCGGATATCTTCTTTTGTAAGTACATTTGTATATATTATTTGCTCACTCTACTACGTATCGTCATTGGTCTGTCTAACTGTTGTACACCCTCTATTTATTCCGACTTGCAGATGTTCTCAATATTATGTTTTGTATTACGTGTGGTTCGTTCGATTTTCTATTTCAGCTGCTCTTCCCTGTCTAGTCTCGGGCCGGCACTAGGATTAGTTACCACATGCTGGTTTTTTTTTGAACTACTTATTACTTTTATTTCTAAATATAGATACGTGTACAAAAGTTATATATAAGTACGCATCTCGGCATGGGGCCCGTCCATATGGCTAATTTTCTCACGATTACTATTTTGGTTATTATTTTACAATGTCTAAGTATGAAATCAGTAGACTGCGTATAACGACTGGGCATGGGGTGGTTCATATAGGCTAACTACGGTTTTGTCACGATTACTATTTTAAATATTCTCGTTATCGTTAAAAAAGAAATATCTAAGTATACGATTTTGTAGGGTATATAACATCTCCCCCCTAAAAAAAAAGTTAATGTTTTTTTTTTTGAACAAAAACTTTTGGTACACTGTTGCTGACATTTTACAATACATATACAGTTAATATTATATAGTATTATTTTATTTTTTTTATTTTTTATATTTTGACAATTGATAGTACAATGTATAGAATGTTACAATAGTTCACATTTGTTTATAAAAATTAAATTTAGTTTTTTACACAAAATGCTTTTTATTTTTATTTTTTTTGTACATATATCATAGACGAAATGACAATTTTGTTATACTTTTACGCTTAGCGCGTTTACACTATAAAAATGGAATATGGGTAACTCTTTGGGTAACTACTTGAACATACGTACATACGTGCAGCATGTTCATATATATATATATTTTTTAATTTTTTTACGCAGTCATCTCCTTTATAAACTGTTTCTTAATGTCTAGGGTTAGTATAGTAATATAGTAATATATATTTTAATAGTATTAGAAAAGGGTAGATCATAAGAACTATATAATTGTACTGGCGCATAATAATAAAAAAAAAAAATGTATAAGCAGGAAACCTGCACCTAATAAACAGTGAAAAAAAAAAAGGGGGAGGTTTGAGAATAATAATGTAAGCGCATTGCGTATAGATTGTAAGAATTAAAAATTACTAACCATAAAATTATAATGTAAAATTATGGAACTATGAATAATTAAGAACACGAAATACGTGAAATGTATAACTAACCAAATTCAAATAATTATATTGTAACACTGAATTTTCTTGAAAATTTCTGTCTCAAGACATAAACTTTAATCTTAGGGGGGAGGTGTTACGGAGAATAAAATGTACGAAAAATATGTTTTTAAATAATAAGTCAAACTACCGATAAACAAATACTTAGAATTTCCGAGCGAGCAAAGTCACATATGACCACAAACTAGCATATGGGCCCAGCCCTCGAAGGGCGTAAATGACCATAAAAGGGGGTTGACAGTATCCAAAACAAGGATTATTCGAAAACGTGAGTACGTGCGTTTTCGAGATTTCACCGCAATCTATTAATTTAATGGACTTTGGGGTTCTACGCCGGTTCTCATTGAGGAAGGTTATATAAGTAAGTCCAACACGGATTAATTTCAGACGACCCAGGCATTCGACGCGATCGAGCATCACCACGTGAGTCGCATTTCCGAATTTTACGTACATACTATATCCGTGACCTCCCGAGCGAATGTGGTGTATTCTTTGTACTTAAGATTTTTGGACTTGTAATATTTTAAAATTAAGTGTGTTTAATATCTGTTTAATGTGCTGATAAATTAATATTAATTACTAACAATCAAGTGTTGGAAATTTATTTATTTTACTTAATAAATCTCTGACGAGTTTTCCTAAACCTCGACCTCGAACGAACTGCAACATTATTATTACTATTTCGCGTCCTATTATAGAACTCATGTGCCTCATAATAAGTTTTAATATCTTTTTCAACTAAAGCTGCTACTATCATAGCTTTTTCCAGATTATCCGGATTTTTAGTCTTAACCTCAAATTTTAGTTGATCTGTCAGCCCGTTTATATAGCTAATGAGGGACTGTTCTTTTATATTTTCCCTTATTGGTCTCACGTCACTATCTTCAGAACAGAAAATTTTCCATCAAAGTCGATAACCAATTCTCTTCGCACAGGAACATCATCGCGGTTGTCCCCCAAGGCTCCTGCCTCTCCCCACATCTGTTCTCACTGTACTTTAACGACCTCCCTGTCCTCCCCAATGCCAAAGTCGCACTCTTCGCCGATGACACCCTTATCTATGCCACCAGCAAATATCAATCCGCCACAGCTTTACATCTCCAAAAACAAATTAATCTCATCCAACCCTGGTTTAAAAAGTGGAGAATCTCAATTAATCCCTCAAAAACATCAACCATCTTTTTCTCTAACAAAAGTATCCTAAATACTCCAAAACCCAAAATCCTCAACACCCTGGTTAGCTGGTCCTACTCGATTAGATACCTAGGTGTTGTCATAGACAGGAATCTTAATTTCTCAGCCCACACCAAGTTTGTCGTTAACAAAACCAAAGCAGCAGGCCACCTCCTCTTTCCCATGCTTAACAGGAAAAGCTCTCTCTCCGTCAGAACCAAACTATACATTTTCAAAGCCTACATGCGCCCCATCCTAACTTATGCCTCCCCCGCATTGAAGCCGTTCAAAATAATACTCTCCCAAAAATCACCGATCTCCCATTCTAAGTTAGCAACCAGACCATCAGGAAATCCACCAACATCCCGTCCATTCTCGACTACACAAATTCCACCTCCACCAAACTTAAACAGTCGATTTCTTCGTCTCCCTTTCCACACATCACGTCTATTTCAACCCGCCCTGACCTACTCAACGGCCACAAAAGAAACCGTCCTCTTAACTTCTAAATAATCTAAAACCATAAAATTCATCCCCTCACCACCTCACAACTCCTGATACATCCATCCCTCTGGTAGAAGTACAAGCTTGTGACAGAGTACCCTCCCCCCCACAAAGCAAGTCAAGTCAGTGCCGGGCCGGTCCTTGTACGGAGCTGTTTGTATGTAGTCAAACAGCCCCGTTACATGGTAAAACGGTTTGTGTCGTTCGGTTTCCTGTTTTATCTACTCTCGCCTCTCAGTACGACTCGGGTCGTAGACATTACGATTATTAATTTCCTATATGTGCTGGTTTTTTGTTTTTGGACTACTTGGAATTATTATGGAGACACATATTATATTTATGATAACTGTATCCCAATAAAATAAATTTATTTAAATGTGAATTTGGTAGGGTATATAACATCTCCCTCTTTTAAACAAAAGTTAATGTTTTTTTTTTTTGACAAAAACTTTTGGTAGAATTTTGTTGGAATTTCAATACATAAAAGTTCAAGTTACAGTTTTCCTGAAATTTTACAATTCATACATACACAGTTACTAATTTTTTTTTTTTTTTTTACAATGTTTAGACAATTGATAGTACAATGTGTTACAATGTTTAAATAATATTATATATTATATAATATTATATATATTATAATAATAAATAATTATTTAAACTTGGTTAATTACACAAAATTTCTTTTGTTTATTTATTATTTTTTTTTAGATAAAATTACTATTTTGTTTATATTTTGAGTACTTGTGGTATTTTTCTAATAATAATTGAAGACTCAATTCCACAAAAATATTTACTTTATTTTGGTAAATACGTATTTCGGTAACAAAGTTACCATCTTCAGTACACA
>JAIPRL010005965.1:0-29574 GCA_025469235.1 Pemphigus obesinymphae | reverse complement strand
ATCTGGGCAGGGTACACTTTGCCCGGGCAATCTAGTACAATGCCCGGTCAATGTATGACAAATTTGAGTATTAAAATGACCATTCTTACATTGGCCAAAATGTTCAGGCATTGTGCACAGTGCCCGGATTTCCTACTTTGCCCGTAACATATATATATTGAAGCGAATAAGTATATAGAATTTCAAGAGCATTTTTTTTTTCTGACAAAAGAAATAAATTTTCATTATCAAATTGTCAATTATGGTTATAATGCAAAATATAGTCTTTACCAATATTGGTAATATGATTTAACATGTAATGTAATTGGTAAATTGGTAATGGACTTAATTATAAATTAATAAATAACTTATACATTAAATAACAATAAAACAGAAGTATTTATAAGAACTATAAGAAAATTGAGTGGACAATGTCAATAACTTTGGTTTTTAATATTATATCTACTATCAATGAAAATTAATTTATTGATAAACACGTTGTTTTACAGTCCTACCACTGTTTGAAGCAACAACCAGACTTATCCGGACATGTCTTGTTGTTGCATCAAATACACAAAAAGACATGTCCATTTGTTTTATAACTCCATATATAATAATCGGATATGTCTGATTATTACACCGATCGGTACGGGTTTTTTTTTACTACATGTTTACGTGAAAAAGTAATTTTGATCAAAAATTTGACATGTCTTGTTGTTGCCCCAAGATCTTCAATTGTACTGATATTTTAATGATATAATGTATACAAAAGTTTAATGTGATGTTAAAATGATTGCCACAATATTATAGCCTAAGCATTTCGTAATGATTCTATCTTAAAAATCATTTAACATGTTATTAATTGTACATATTTATTTCAACGATCATTCGTTGAAAATAGATGATTATTTTAATTAATAAATTTCAATTACAATTAATTTAAAAGTTGACACTTCTATAATATTTTTAGGCAAATATTTATTATTGATGATTATTTATGTATTATGTATCATATAAATTAACATCTATATAGGTTAAGATACAATATTATAGTGATAGTAGAAAATATGAAAAATAGCATTTATATATACACATCTTGAACTCATTTATTGAACAGTATATATAGTTTTTACGACAAAATGTGATGAAGTTTTCATAAATATAAATATTTTATCGATTTAATATTCGTTATTTTTTCTGTATTTTAGTCAGCGTTTATATCATTGAACAGTCGATATAATTTCAAGATTAAATTATAGGGAATATGATTTATTATCTACCAAAAAACCCAAAATTAAAACGGTATTTTGAAAAGAAAAAAAATACTAAACGTTCATATATTTAACTGTTTATAAACTTATTGATATAAGATATTTTAGTTAAATATTTAATTGATTTGTTAGGTTATCATTATTATATAATATATGAACTCATTAGCCTTTGTGTTATAATCAAATTAACGAATGAAAAATATTCATCTCAAATTTAATTATATGTGTTAATCGATCATGATGAAATACATTACATCATACAATATATAACAGAGTTATCGAAAATATTGTTATATTAAAAGTTGTCATGATTAATTGCTGTTTGGCTGTTAAAGTATAGATAAAATATACGTTCACTTTTTAGAACGCGTTACATTGTACGATCAAGAAAATAATAATATTATTACTATTGTTGTAATATAATATGACACAAAACTATGTATAATATTTCCTAAACAACCATTAATAATATAATATTAGTTTTATCATATAGGTACTCGTCGTGTTGTTAATACCGTAAACTTTACAGTAAATAACACAAAAACTATGAAAATTGTCCCGAAGAATCGCATATAATCCATAAACAATATTCTATTATGTTTAGGTATTATAATATTGTAAAATTTTTTATGACTTTAGTTATGTGAGGTCTCTACGAACAATATATTGTATTAGAAAATATCCAACGTCGTGAGGTATCGGGATGGTTAGGTGTTGTAATTTGTATATTGTATGTTATATTTTTTATTTTACAAAAATAACATAGTTTTAATCACGACGACTAATCTGTTGCAAATATTTTTATATTTGTTCGTTTGCAGGACCTTTTTTTTTTTAAGTACATAAATTCCTCGATTTTTCCAGAACAGAAAGAGAGAAAGAGTTAAAGAAAGTTTTAATATAATTGATCAAACTATCTATTGTATATGCATGTGTTCATCTATACTTGATCGAAAACATTGCATTTAGGATCCATGGATTCAAAATTTTAATTTTATAAAAGTTAACATATCAAGAACAATATAAATAACAGAGGCACAACAAACAAATAATTATCGATAATAAAAAAAAAAATTAAATAAATTATAGCCATGATCTGAAAAAAAAAAATCACAAAAACCATAGATAATAATAGATATGAAGCGAACGTATATTTTATTCGTGTATTCCCAAAGATAATATGTGTTTACAAATTGACAAATATGTTTAATTATTTTATAGTAACAAAATATTAATTATAATGGACAACCAGAAATGTAGGATCATATCATTAGGCTCACGCTAATGATTTAATTATGCATATAAGCTTGGTATTACCAACTTTCATCAGCTCTGGTAACATATATTATCTATAGTAATATTAAACCTCATATGTAAATAGAAGGTATAGTAGATGTCCCATCCATACCCCTAATATCTATAGTGAAAATGTAATGTAGGTACCGATTAATTAATTGCATTTTTTAATTTATAAACCAATTAATACAAAAATAAAAAGAACTTTTGAATTATCTCAACGTTAAACAATATCATATTATTTGACTCGGACCTTTGTTTAGACGAATTTTAGAAAAAATGTATTCCTAAACATGCTGTATTCCTTATACAGCCTTTTTTGGAAAACTAACGTTTGAGAAATATTTTTTGAGCATCATTTTTTAAATAATTTTTATAAAAGATTTCTCTGAAATAATATATATATTATCATTATAATATAATTTAATATTTTATTATATTATAGATAGTTGTATAGACAATATTCTAAATATATAGGAACCGAAAAATGAAAATAAATTGTATATGAGGATATTCACCAAAATTTTAGGTTGAGGACAAACATACCTAATATTTGATCACAATATTAAAAAAAATGAACAAGTTCGAATGTAAAAAAAAAATTTAGGTTTTTTTGATATTAATGCATATTAAATAATTTCGAATTTAGAGCAATTTGAAATTATAGTAAATTTCGTTCAGGCGGAGTCAAAATTCATAAAATTTATGCATTTGTTTACAAATGGCTTAAAATATATTCATTGTAAGCAGAACGGGGTATTATTTTTTGTGATAATATTGTTCTAGATATTATAATATTATGTCTTAAAGATCAACTTGACGCATTTAACGTAAACATTTACATTGACGATGTTTAGCGAGATGGTTTCCTCCGGAAGTCGGTGATAATATTATTTTCTCTGAGATAATTTTTACAATAAACTTTTCATGATATATTTGCACTTTAAATGCGCTTATGATCAAAATGGTGTAATTGTGTATTTTAAACAATTAATTTTTTTAAAGATTTTCATAAAGTTATTCTCTATTTTGTTTAAATTTGCATGTCTATATGATATTGATTAAAACACACGCTTAAGAACACTATATTTTAAAGTATATTTTTAACTATATTTTCGCTACACTAGTTTTTCTGGTTTTACTCGATTTTTCACTTAAATTGTACAAGCGAAGATACGTTTATAAAAATAACACTGTGAAATATTGTATAGAAATTTCTGCACGTCAATATAATCGCTTAATTATTTATGTTTAAAGTTTCGACAGTAGAAGGCGTTCCAAAAGTTAAACGTGCATGTCTGTCATTCCGTGGACACCATAATCCGATCCGCTATCTTTTTTAAACCACTTTAAAATACGGATTTAGTAATTTAAAAACCTTTAAATTATCATTCTGAATAAAGATATAAACAAAATACGTGTTATGCCATTATTATGTATGCGAACTCAATCTACTGTTCTATTACGAAATAACGAGATATGAGTGCCATAAATTAATCTAAGAAGCTAAAGCAAATGTAAACTTAAATATTTTTTTTAAAAAAGAAAATCAAAGACTTACTCATTGATAGAAATATATTGATACAGATTTTGATTTTCTAACCACATTTGAACTGAGAAAGCTCACGTATAAATCAATTTTGAATGAATAAAAAATTAATTAATTGAAATGAAAATTTTGGTTGGCACAGGTTTATGTTTTTAACCGATTTAATACATTCTTAGAAAATCTAAGAATGGATTATTCAACGTGTTAATTATACGAGTATACTCTAAAATAAAAATATACATATTAAAATATATTTAAATTGCTACTCATCTAAGGAATATACATTTTTACAGTATCATACAGTTTAAGAACCTTTGATTTATTAGTACTTATAAGATTTTCATGAGTTATAATTGTGTGCAAAATTTGTACTGACCATACATAGGGCGATTGAAGAAAACATTTTGAAATTTATTGGAAGCCATTAGAAATCGATAATGTTATATTAGACTGATAACAACTTATTCTCAACACTAAACACATTGTTTTGACATTTTGTTTCAACGGAATACTGGAGGTGCAAACATTGTTCGTTTTTGTCGAAGTATATTTTATAAAAACTACTATTTGGCAGAGGTGTGAAGAGTATTTTGACGTAATTCTAAATTCGTTGTCATGTTCCATATTTAAATTACATTAATTTACAAATAAAGGATTTTAATGTTATTATAAATGACATGGAGCAGATTAGGATGTCTTGAATTATGTAACCTTAGCCATTTTCATATTTTATAATAATTGAAACTTGCTGTCAGCAGACGATCCTGAAATTTTCCAATTTTCCCGGATCACCATATAACTTACATTTCACAATTTTCGTGTATAAACTCCTATTTAGTTTGTGATTTTTACAGTTTCTATGGATATGAATAGCTAAATCGGTCAAAGAACACGACAACTTATGAAATTCAACTCCAGTAAAATACTACCATTTTTTTGTTTTTATTTATTTATTTATTGAAATAACGAAACGCTACTGCAGTATTGTTAATATTAAATTCGCATTTTTCGACTTTAGTTCGCAATATAGTTCAACGTCGACACAACAGACCTGTATGTTTGGAATTAATTATTCATACGTGAAACGGAAATTCTGTACCTATATATGGTACACGGTAACTACTCGATGATACCATATACTATTTTGAAAACGTAGGTATATACAGCAGACAGCAAGTAGAGTTGAGGTGAAAGAGAGAACACTATGAATAAATTATAAGAGAAATATACCGTGAGATCGGTGAGTGGTCATAAAACTAACACATAGCCGAAAAAAAATAAACGGAAAAAATCTGAAAAAATTTCAGTGGATCGCGATAATAAATAACGGATAATAAATATATGTACATAATACGAAACGCATATATTATCATTTGAAATAATTAATCCAACTTTTATACTGGCATACTAGTATTCCGTGATTCATTGTAATATATATTGTGTAAAAATATAACGAAAAATACAGGCACAATTTTAAAATAAATATAGGTACAAATTGTATTTCATCAAATAATTTCCGATAAACATAATGTAGATTATTGGCATTAACTTTATTTTAATTCCATTGTTGCTCAAACACTGTAAATCTAACAAAAATAATAATTATATATAGAAAAAAATTCGCGTTTAAATTTAAGTTTTTAAACAACTAAATAATTTTTATTTATTGTTTAATTGGGATTTAAGCCGCCTAATTCTGGTACAACCACTTAAAAAGTGATTATAATCCTTCTCAATATTTGTATAAATATATAAAACAAAATAATAATACAAAATTCAAAATTATTAATTTACAATTTGTACAAAATATTTTATCTGAAAAATGTAAAAACTCTACCAATTTTTGTGCTAACTATTTTTAAATTTTGATATAGTATAATGTTACATTGCAAACGATAACAGAGTATAGGGGTAATCAATGTTTTAACAATTTGCGTGTGTGACTGTTTACATGTAGGTATGTAAGTAGATACATATAATTTGAATAAAGTTGTAAACGTTGTAAAATCAAACTAGTATAAGCATAATAATACATTTCTGTCTTCAATTCATTCAAAGAATCAATAAAAACATACATTTTTGAAACTGTATAATGTTATGGTTCGGGGTTTGGTTTTGAATCTATATAATTTAAATGGTTCCGGTTATGTTCTAATTCTATGATTTACATAAGATTACGTGCTCTTTACCCGTCGCTTTCAATTGGATTTCAATCCCTAAATTTAACTTTTATTTCTATAATAGGTATATCAATAACCTTGATGAGGGGTTTATGTTAAAAGTGTACTAATACTTTTAATACTTATAATACATCATAGTTTATTTTCAGTAATCACTTTTTAAGGTCTTAGAATTTTAAGGTTATAAAAACCATATTATTATCTTAAATTAAACAGGTTTTGAAAACCTTTTTTTATTAAAACAAATGTGTGATGAGTTTCTAAAAAGTTTCGTTTTCGAAGGATGTTACTGACGAATGTTTTTTTTTTTACAAATATATTTTTTTATAGTTCTTAATGATATTTTAAAAAATAAGTTAATATAGCCCACTCAGATTGCATAGATACTAAATACCCGATTTCTAAATGTATTTTTAACATTAATATAAAAACATTATAAAACAAAACGAAGAATACAAATCTCCCAGTAATCAAATCAAAAATGTTCATCGTAACTATTTAATAAAAATAGTACACAAAACGAATAAAATATATCTTACTGGTAATGAAATTCACAATCGTAACTATATACTATTAACTATGGACAGATGGATAGGTATGTACAGACGGATGGACAGCCACAACGGGAAAATAAGGGTTACATATCAAAATATCTCCAGTAAAACATATCTCTCAACACAGTTTTTAATTTTAAATTATGTTTTTATTTAAATTGGCAATATTATAAATAAATATTATAAAATGTTTAAAGCAATATTAAAGTGTAAAAATAATTATAATAAAAAGATATATTCATAATAAAATTAAAATGATTAATACCTATAGTGGTATGACATAGACCTTAAATTCTATATCTCTGTTATTTAGAGTTTTTCCCACTATTTTTTGATATATTCTCTTCGTGGTCCACATATTTTTTTCTTCGTTTTGGACTTGGTTCTACTAAAACATTCTTTCCAAATTAATCCATTTACATTTTTAAATTAAAAATTATATACTTAATAACTACAGGTTATTAACTAAAATTAATTTATAATAAGTATGTACCACTTGGAGCAGTTGTCCTTTTTTCAAAAAATGTATATATTTCCATATTGTTACATGACTAGCTCCCATTGCTACATTAAAAACATGATGCCATATCCTTTCACCGAATTATTCGTTTGTTCGTTTGTGGTACGTTTTGCATCACTGAATCATAGCAATTCCTCATTCCTATACTAAATTTTAATGGACGTCAACCTTTTCAGCGATTAGAAATGACTGTTCCATATATCCTCAAAATAATTAATTAGTGTTGATAAAAGATTTTCATTTAAATTAAACATAAAAATTTGACTCAATTATTTTTTTCAAATTATTATGTAACTTTATTAAAATAAATAAAATCTAATCCACTTAAATGTCAAAGTTGCGAAAAAAATTCTACATCTTAAGCGTACATATTTTGTAATTTATTTTCATTTATTTAACGCCTTATACAATGTTGGAAATGAAAAAAAACAAAGTTTTATTTTCAAAATTAAATTCTAAAATAGAAGGTTCTTCAAATTCAATCAAGATGCTGTTTGAATTTCAATCAGGTTCAACTATTTTTAAAACATTTCAAATTTCTATATATGATTGTTTTCGTCGATCAGTCATTAAATTGTAAACAAGTGGAAAAGTCGTCTTCTTATGAGAAGCATGTATAGTATGTAATTGTGAAAAAAGTTTTGGTACAGTCCGAAATATCCCATCTGTCATCCAATTTTTATTATTTTTAAGAATTTTAAAATTAATAATTGCTGAAAAAATCAAAATTATATTTTATTTTTTATTATTATAAAGAAAAAATGGTTTTTTTTAGCAACTTATACACATTAGGTATATCGAAATCGTTAATTGTTAAAGGATTTTTGAAGATATGCTTGAGATTTTGATTTTACTCTATATATTGTCATAGAAACAAGTGTCATAATAAGTAATTAACTAATAATAAGTAGTGGAAGTGTAGTAAATGCTTGACTAATTAAATTTCTTGAAAACAATGGATTGTTTATTGCAAAGTCTTTAATTTTCTCCGTTGCTTCTTATGTTTTCACTTTTGCGCAATCGGATTCATTAATATGATTCTTTAATTTCTATTTATTTGAATAAAATAACTAAATCAATAAATAATAATAAATACAATTTATAAAAATTAAACGATATTTTTTAAATGTTTATTTGGGAAAACTACCGAAAATTACAAAAAAAAAAAAAAAAAAAAAACTGAGATTATTAAACACAAATTACGATAGTTACGTTTACATTTAATATCACACTCTGCTAAAAATCAGTTCAGCTTAAGAGGATACCACAGACCCGTCTTTTAAGGGGTTTTGTATAGGCAATTTTTATTAAATTATAAGAAAAATGAAAACCCAAAAATTTTAAAATATTTAAATATATTTTAAAAGTAATTTAAAAATAGTCATGTATAAGTACTTGTATTATCACGATATTTGTTAAAAATCACGTTTACTGTCTATACCTACAACTATTCTCTATATAATCACAGAGTCAAAATATATACAAAATAAGACGATATAAATTGTGATGTCACAAGTCATTTTTTAAATTTCCAAAATTCGCGATTGGAGAGTCGCAAACAAATTCTAAAGGTACCATTATTTTTGTTATATTTAAGTTAAGAAATATTTTTTTGGTTTGAATGGGCCTTTGGGTAGAGGCATATCTAATATTAATGATTATTTTTTTATAAAATAAAATATAACAATATTATAGAACATAATTATGTAATTATTATTTTATGTAACTAGTTACTACATTTAATGATTAATTATTACTAACTAAATAATTAATTAAGCAATTAACATATTGGAATATTATAGTTATAAAATAACGTTACCCATCGATTTCATCATTAGTAGACGTGAAACATGAACTGCGTTTGAATTTGTACAATATTCTGTACAACGTCAAATATATTTATCATTACTATTTTATATAAGGTATGGAGGTATCCATTATAAACTAATAATTGATGACCTTTTTGAAATTTAAGAGTCATATTATATACAAATATGTTGTTAACCTGAACTACTATTAAATAGACAATTACTAGTATATTATATAAATAGTTTAAATTTTAAACTGTACGACGAATTGTACACTACTACTATAGAATATTACAGTAATAATTACATAACAACTACTAAAATGTTTGTATACGAAAAATAAAAATACAATATGTTAATAAAAAACAAATATAGGTACCTATAACACATTATCTCAATGGTTATCAAATTATCAGAAAATTCATCCACCAGTACCTCATACATTCCGTGAATAAGCACCTTATACAATTACTCGTATATTGTTTAAAATTATTTATTCTCTCTCTAACCTTTTAATAATAATTAATATAATTAACTAATATTAAATTATTTATTAAATAAAGTATAATAATTATATATTATAATCTCTATGATTAATTACTTTAATAAATAAAATAATTAATTATAAATTATAAATAAAAAAATATAGATATATTTTGATTGAAGATTATTTTACCAGAGCAATTTTTAACTAGAGATATTATTGAAATTTTAACGGAGATATTTTGACCAGTCAGCGAAATGTGGTGTCCGAATTTACTTTTTAGGAACCTGAAACAAGTTCAAACTACATCATAGATTAGTGCTTAGAGTGAAGGATGAAAATCGATTCGGGTTGTTTAGACAAGAGTTTGAAAAGAGACTGTGACGACCTCGACCATGAGTATTTTTCTTGTTTTTTTATGTGGGGGTCGTGGACGTTTATCGAGAGCTCTCTCGGGGACAATTCCAAGTGGCCGAAACGTTGTCGTGCTAACTTTTCTACAGTCGGCAGTCGTATTACGATGATCGAACGGTTTTGAGTATCATAAGAGTGACAGGTGGTCATGGAGACGGGCAATTCCACGAGTAATACGTCTATGTCGCATTCCTCCCCCTATATTTTTCGATGGTATGTCCGAAAGACGTACATTACACGTGGCCGGGTATAAAATACGTAGATATATAAATAGTTCGCATGAAAAAAAATTTATATCACCAAGCTGATTAAAGGGCTGTCAAAATTACCAAAACGGACCGAAATATACCAAAAACTGGGACCGAAATATTATGTACTAACTTAATTTAGTTGATCTGCATTATAAATAGGTATACGGCCGATTCCTATGGGTGGACGTTAAATGTTCGAACACGACCTGTAAACTAATGTCAAGAAAAAAAATCATGACAGTCAGCAAATTAATAATTATTATTTTTACCGTCAATCATAGTTATTAAAAAGATAAAGAATCTATACTCAACATATCTGTATTTATAATTTATTTTGCTTGAGAAATTGATATTTTTAACATTGTTGGATCATTTTTCCTATAAAAAAATCGTCCCTGGAGGTGAGATATTGATCTCTCATATCAATTATTAGACTATGTCTGTATTAAGTTGTTTCATAAATATCATTCCTGAAATTTCGAGCTAGGTTTTACAAACGATAAAACCGAAGGTACCTATAACAACTATATTATAATAAGTCATATGATGTTATAAAATATCCTAACTCGTATATCAGTATATAGATAAAGTTATAAAATATTCTCTAAACTCTTAACTATTGATTTTGCTTAAAAATTGATTTTATATAAAAAAAAATACAAAATTAAACTGGAATTTTCAGTAACTTTGGAATCTTAGAGATTCGTGAAATTAACGACATTCTACACACTCAAAAAATTTGTTAGGCAACATCCACAATTCATTGGATAATACTTATAGTTTTGTACAACATTGAAATTTTACACTGGGATTTTTTTTTTGTTTTTATGCAGTATCTTAAAGTAGATATAGTTTAAAACTATAACAATAATAGTCTTCTAAATTCCAAAAAAAAAAAAAAAAAAAAAAAAAACAATAAAATAAATCCAGTTCGCCAACCAAAACCTTTAAAAATTTTGAGAACAGAACCAAATCGAAATAGTAATAAGAACGAGTATAATTTACTATTATTTTGTTATTTGAATGTACCTAATCTTTATTTTAACATAGTATTTGAAATTGGTGAGAACTGGAATAGTAATTTTTATGGAATTGGACCCATATATTTTTATTTTGAGTCCTCGGTACTAAATCAAAGCGATTGTTTTTTTTCATCCAGGAACCTGAACTGGAACCTTCAGTATTTACAAAGTCAAAAAATGTCAGTCCCTGGTTTAAATTAAGGATCCTGTGTGCAAAATGCAATCGCTTAGGTGTCACATAGATGTTACCTCGTTACATGCGATGTTCTAAATTAAGTGCCTGTTAACTTCTCAGGGATTTATCAGAGATGCCAAAGGCCAAGTTGAGCAATGATATAAATGAGAGGTATAAATGAACTTCGCATAGTCATACCAGACCAACTTCTATAGCTGATCACATGTTTGTAAAACTGACGTCTATTAAACTTCCCGATGAAGTACGTACGTACCTCACAAATTTTTGCAGCGTTTTCCAGTTTTGAACGGACGGCTATATTTTATTGGAAATATTTTATACGGGACAGACATTTTACGGAATGACAATGTACGGAAACTATTATTTTTGAATGATATTTACGTGAAAATTAAAACGTTGAATTATATCCCTTTGAAAAATATTTATTGGAACGGACATTTCACGGAATGATACGATCTGGGACAAACAATGATTGGAATTAACACAGTGCTTAACGATCATTGCTTGGAACGGATATTTCTTGGAATGAATACAGTGCTTAACGATAGTTGCTTGGAACAAACATTTCATGGAATGATAAGTTTTTAAATCATAACTGAATGGAATTACATAGTGTTGAACAATCATTGCTCGGAACACACATTTATTGGAATAGGTTTATAGTGTCTACTATCTGTGTATGATTAGAGGTTAATTGACATGAGCACATTTGTCGTTACACGGTGTAGCCAAATGTATGTCACATTTTATCACAACCCCATTTTTATTCAAATTATCAATACTCGTTAGCATAGATAATTATCTATGATCATTAGTGATTCAAACTAAAATACAAGTTTTAAATCAATTTTTTTTTTATCAAATTCTTATAGAATAATATAATTTCAATAAATGTATTTTCCAAATATTGTAATTCCAGTAAATGGTATGTCCTATGTATTATAATTCCAATAAATATCTGTATCGGTAAAAATATGAGAATTACAATAAATGTCCGTTCAAAGTATTGTCTTTTTAATACATTTCTGTACCAAGTATTGTAGTTCGGCAATATGTCTGTACCATGAAAAAATAAATGATTTCTAAAAAATGTCTGTTCAGAGTAATGTAATTCCAATAATTGTCTGTCCCGTCTAATATATTTCAATCAATTATAATTCCATTACATTATTTTCCAATAATAATTTTTCCAAATATTGTTTGATTATTCGATTTCATAATATGTCCGTTCCAATGTAAATCATTCCAGTAAATTATGCTCTCCCTTTTCGAACTACCTATACCTACTTAAACCTAGCTTTTAAACAACCTACGAGTTCCCTACTGGGTTTCCTCAACAGATAGAAAACCAGCAAATTTATAAAGCATTTAAATGTGTTCGTAAACAATGTTAAAGTTGTGAAACTAATATTTCCGTTCGTATAATTTACGTTAATGCATAAATTATTAACGTGTGTTTTATTAAGTGCAAAATATTTATATAATAATAATTTCTATTAATAATACTTTTATGTAGTAGTTTGTATTTTATTATATACAAGTTAGTACTGCTGTGGCTTGTGACCATCCATTGTGGATGACTGCAATATTGTGTCTTTTCGTTATTTTTGAAATAAAATATAGAAGTATCGGTGCTTAACACTGAAGCCGCATGCGTTATTTATACGTTATTTGAGAAAAACAAATTGAATAAAAAGAGCAAAATATAACACTTAATTTGACACCTGAATAATAATTTCTTTGTTGTCAAACATTTTAAAATTTTTAAATTTGAATCAATATACGTACATATATATATAATCAAACTGGAACTTTTATTCGTAATATACATTACTTTCACTTTTATTTATGTATTTAATTTATCACTTATATTCTAAATATAATAATGAACAATGAAATTACAAACTGAATACTATAAATGTAATAATTTAGAGTTTTGTTTTAAAACAAATATTTCATTATAGACTACCTATAGATACCTTTCAAAGTACAGTATTATATTAACATTACATTAAAAATACTTAATCGTAATATTTATTGTTATACAAATTAAAATTAAACTCATAAAGTAATGCTATGACTACAGATTTAATATTTGTTGGTATATATAAAAATTTTTTTTTTGAACAGTTAAAATCAATTAATTTTGGTTATGAATTTTTATTACTATAGGTACTTACCTAATAAAACAATAACTAGGTAATAAAACAATTTATAACAGAGCACAAAAAAATCAACAATATTTTCGAAGTTAACTTAAAGAGCGAAAACGAAAACTATTGTTATCTATAATGTAGGTACCTATCTGTGGTATAGTATCCAAGTAACACAGAGAAATCTTTTTGTGGCATCACAGAGATAACTAGTGCCTATACGTAATAACTAAAAAAATATGTATATATAATAACTAGTTTTATAATATCTATTGAATGTCACATAGAGGATATTATGGGACATCACATTTGAGATTATAAATTGCAATCGCATAAATGTTAATATCACACTTCTCTCCGATGTTTTATTCGATATCCCAAGACATACCTATCTTATATTCATTCCATAATTATATGAAGTTATAAATATACTTCTCAGAGATATTGCACAGATAGCAAAAAAAAAGAAGAAATTTAATCTCAACGATGGCAAATAGGTGTTAATTTGTGAAGATCCTATTTTGGTTAACTTATAACATCATTTAGATGTTAAAATCACATTTTGGCACACAGGGGATCTACATAGTTACTCAATTTGTATGCAAAACTCCGTGTAACATGCTTTTTTTTAAATTTGAGATATAAATGAAAAAAAAAAAACCATTTATTTATTCGATGCCAGGATATAATATATTATTTATGAATAATAACAGTAAATCATTGTGAATTTCCGATGATTCCAACTATTAAATACATTGTTTTTCATAAACCATAATTATAAAGAAAATATTGAAAATTAGAAAATTTACCCCAAGTATGTCCGGATGCAGTGTATCCATATGATGAAGGTGAGAGAAAATTAGAAGATAAATTACCAATCCGTTCTATATAAATCGGACGGTCCAGAGATGATAATCGGGACGTAGGAGTCGAAATCACGATTTATATGCGGTGTCGTCCATTCCGCTAAAGTCCTTTTTCATAATCACCTTTATTCCCCACTCGGCCGAGATAATCTTAATCTAATGACTGATATATATTTGAGTTTTGTTTTTAATTACCGGTTACCAGTAGAATTCTGTATGTGGTATATATTCAGTGGGCGATCGATTGTATAAACGTATTAAATACCTTCGACGATACTATTCATGATTAAGAATATTTTACTAGCTACTCCATTACCTAAAATTTTTCTCAAGTAATCTATATTGAAATTTCCAAAATCTCTCTACTTTTATTTATAAAACATTTCAATTTAATCTGAAAATGTATCTACTATACATTTTGCCTCAATAACTATTTCTATATCTCTGGTAAATGGTCATGTATTAATTATTAATAAAGATTGATAGTATTAGATAGTGATGTGGATCTTACCTGTAAAAAAATGTAGGTAAATTGGTAATTTTTTTCAATGTTTTAAATTATAAATTGATTATAAAGTATATATTATTACCATCGTATAATTTAATCATTTTTTATTTTGATGACCAACTTTCCACACTCCAAAATACTATGTAAAATGTAATTAGATTATGTAATTAGATAAGGTTTTAGATTTTAAGAACAGCTTTTATTAAATTTCAGAATGTAGAATACTTTTGTAGGATTATAATAGGATATTTGTTAAAATACGTTCTTGTAAAATGGTTACAAAATAAACTTAAAATGTTTTAATATTTTATTATCAGATCGTATTTTATGATAATACTATATATTAAGATGTCATTTCCATTTTTTTATTGTGTTTTTAAATTAATAAATACATTTTTTTAAATAGATACATATTTTTAATACAAATTATTTAAACGTTAGATTTCATATTTTTCATAGCACAAGTGATTTCGTAGTACACACTATGTAATATGTGGTATAACCTGTTAGATAAAGGGAACCTATAAATAATTCCATGTACTTAATTCAATTTCATTTACTAAAAACGTATATTTTGTAGTGTATAAATAATTTGAAATTGATATAAAATAGTAAAGTTTAAAGAGAGTTAAAGATAATTTTGAATTTAAATCACCTTAAAGATGAGCAACTTAATGGCTTAAAATTAACTAATTTAGAATTTATTTTTTTTTACTAAAACCCAGAATTTTTAATCTTAAACGAATAATTAAAATAATATTTTATAACCGTTTTTCAATGATCCTATTAATTTTATAATATTAGTTTGAATGCGAAAAAATAATTTAAAAACGTATTTTATTTTTATGTATAAACTTGATTTATCTACTTTTACTCAAATCCGGTATTTTAGTACAGACGACATCCTACATAGCTTCCTATTTTTTTCATAAAATAATAATGTTATTTACGCGACAATAATTCAATGAGTAATGCGCAAAGTCGTTCTACAATATAATAATATTATTAAAATAAACGATATTGTAATTTTATTTCGCACACACGTATGCGACAGTCTGCTGCAACTTACTACCTACTCTGCAACGGTATAAATCGGAATAACGATTCAAGATAATCGGTTTAGTTATCGTCTCGGTGGACCGTTTTTCATTCTCCTTCCTTCCTTAGAGTTGTTATTTACGCAAAGAAATCACATTATCCTACGTGCACATATACCAATTTTTCATATTTTTTTTTTCGACGATGTAGCGTTTTTTTTAAGCCCGTAAATAAGACAAATAACTGTATATATGTACGCAGTTATTCTGGAAAATTAACACATAATAAATCTAATTAAATACAATATTTCTGTTTTTACAATAAGTATATCGAGCGGTAAAATTGAATACCATTAACTAATAAAAATGTTATGAATAATTGTTGTTTGTTCTTGTTGTCACGAAGAGTTTCATTCAGTATATTTTGCTCATAGATAAATAGATAGAATATCAAACATGTAATTTACAAATTTTTCGAAATATAAGTGGATCACGTATATAGAAATGAAACGTATAAAATAGAAACACATCACTGTATAACCAATACATTCTTAGCTACATTCCTAATCATAAACTACAATATGAATAAATACTCTAAATATCAGTACAGTCTAAAGCAACTAATAGAGTTTGAATTTATAACATAAAGTTATCTGGTAACTAAACCAATTTTGATAATTTTTTTTTTTAAATAAACATTAAATTGAATATATTTTTTTAAATCTGCTATTAACATGTTTTACGAAAACGTTTATTATAATAATTTATTAACATGAACAAATAAACAAAATATAAATAGTACAATTTAGTAGTAAAGTATCTGTTGTCAAGTAAGTTTTATTTTTTGATAAGTGATATAGGACCAATGTATAAGTAAAAATATTTTTATTTTTATTATTAAATCGTTTAAATAATCTTATTTTCATTTTACTGTAGTTAATGTTAAATAATTATTTGCAATATTATTTATGCATATGTATATACACACACACACAATTTTTTAAATGGTTTAAACATTAAGAAAAATCGGTTAAAAATCTTTTATTATTGAGACAATTTTGTTTTCTTTTAATCATTTTTATTTTTAAAAATATTTTAGAAAGATGCTTAAACAGAAATCTCCCCATTCCTTCTTTAGTTCATCTAAATAACAAGGTGGGGAACTCAATATATTTCCTAAATAATTTTCTTCTATTTTTAATATCTCTACTTTCACTTATACGAATGCACATACTATTAAAGCTCGTCCACAAGATATACCCTCTCATTATTATGTCACTTTTGATGAGGTTTAATTTTTTCTTGAGTCTTTAAAAAACAATATTTTGAACGGGCTTGATGGTATCTCGGTACGTTTTTTTTTTATAACATTTTCGGAACTCAATTTTATATTTTTTTTTCTTGCTATTCGGGTAAGTACTCTATCGATGAAGAAATCATTCTAAATGCATTAAAAACTTGTTTTGTTGTCTTTATATTAAAATATAATTATCTAACTGATGTACTAAATAAAATACCTATCTCTATTGTTCCATATTTTGCAAAATTATTCGAATTTATTATTTTTATATACTCGTTTATCCAAGGGAGTCTTAATCATATATTATTTATGATAATGAGCTGGACTTTCGTTTCGAAAAATCTAATATCACCATTTGAGTAGATTTTACATAATACATTTTAGACATATTTGAAGGAAAATGCCAAGGTAATCTTTTCGATTTGAAAAATCTTTAGATCTTTAGATACAGTTGATCCGGTATTCTTGTGAATGAGCTAGAACGACTTGACATATATATTATATGTACTTTGCTTCTTTTCTGGCTAAAATCCATTTATTTTACATTAATATATATATATATATATAATTATGCTCTACAGCCTTACTGTATTATTTTTCTCCAATCATAAATTAATATATTTTGGAGTTTATATCTGTTTGTCATTTAGACGTGTGTAGATAGGAATTTTTTCTCTAGTCACGCCAGGGAGAATATTTTCCTGTATAATCTGCATAATATGAAGCCATAATAATTTTTGTTAAATCAAACGTAAAAATAAAATATGATTATGATGAAGAGATCTCTTCTTTATAGTTTTCATGTTTCAATACAGATTTATGACAAAAAGTACCTACCATGTAGGAATATATAAATGAATACCTTTAAGGTATACGAATATATGAACTAATAGTAAGATAAAATTAGAAAGTGATAATGTTTGTTAATTTGTGATTTATACAATATTGGGCCATACTCTATTGTCTATAATTGTCAAATAGTTACAAAATATTCAAAAAAACAAATAGGCAGAAATTGTTGTTCCATTTGGCATTTATTACCTTTTGTAAATTTGTACCTCAAATTTAATGAAAAATAGAATTTTAGTTTTACTTTTTCCAGATTACTAGTTTTCTAGTCATAATAACAAGTTTTTTTTTGCAATATTTTTCTTAGTCTTGAAATCTGTAGATAATGAATTTATAGTTCTTCGATAATTAACTTCTAATTTTTAGGGATTGTCAAGATTGAGGATGAATATTATTTATTTGTATACAAAATTAAAACCATCTATACCTATATGAAAACAAAAGTTTTTTTTAATACGAAGTTAGAAAAAAAAAAAAAATAAGGATTGTATTTTGTAATTGATGCCGATTTAATTTATTTATATTATTCTATTAAAAGCAATATTTCATTAAACAATGTATACTTGGAAGGTTAGGAACGTTTCGTTTATTTTCATGACTAGTTAATATGGAAAATAAATTAATTTATTATGTTTTACATTTAGAAACCTAATAATTGATAGATATCAGCCAGTGTTATTTAGATGATTTTTATAATTTTTAGCTACCTATTAATTTTATTGTAAATATATTAATTCTAATTAATTTCAATTTCATCCGTTGAGTAATTGTTTCACTTTATTAAACGTTATTATTTTATTATTTAATTTGTAATCGACATGAAAGTGATTAGAACCAGTACTTTGACCATAATATATATAACGAAAAATAATATTTTTAGAATTAAGAATACTGGTATTCAAAACCTATAATCTATAAAAATCACTCAAGAACAATAAATTTAAATTGTAAAAACCAATACAAGTTCCCAGTTTTTTAGCTGGAATATTGAATACGGATTTTTATTTGTACGGTAACAATATTATCTCATAGCGATACGTCTGCTGATCGGAATGATATGATATATGGGTACTTCTTCTGGTACGTATTTTTTTGCCTTTTTATTTATTTTTTTCCTTTGTTTTTTTTTATGCTGTACTAGAGTATTCTATGTATGCAGCAGAGTGACAGCCGAGTGAGCACGTAGGACCATAGACCACAGGAGTAATAAATTCTTCGCGCGCGCCGGGAGTCCGGGGCGGACCTGAGGGGACGTTTTTCAAGATCCAAAAGTTCTACTGGTCTGTCAGATTTATGGCCGTCGGGATGGGCTCGTATAATTTCCCCTCGAGTGTCCATCGATGTAGTCGTGTATTATAGTAATGCCCGAACCGGGTAAATTTTAACGAGTAAAATTTAATTTTGTATCTCCCCGCATCCATCGTATGAATGGCTGGTGATGGGGAAAATTAAAAAAAAAAATACGGTAATACGACCACGGACGAAGGACGAATATATAGCCGTTTAATAACATTTGTTCAATAGTATGTCTATGATCCAAGATTATTTAATATTGCTCATAGTATATCTTACTATTAGTTTTCCTTACGATAAATGACATTAAAATTTTATAAATCTATTATACGAGTATAATAACATGTGAACTCCGAATAGACGGTTTTTCGTGGAAGAGAAAACTTTATGCTTTTTATTGAATTTCGTTGGCCGTGTGGGTATTTTCTTTTCCGTTTTTATCCCTGTCGTGATTTGGATTTACGAATTTTTCCGTTTTCCGTTGGTCCGTATTTCGACTTTTCCGAAGACGCGAAGTTTAGGTACACACCGTATAAACTCTGTGTACACCCTATAGATTGCATGGAAGAAAACCGTTCCATCGTCTTTTTCTAATCGCTTGAGCGTTTTCCGCGCCGTCGTCTTATCACCCCGAAATCCGAAATCAGAGTTTGCGAACTTTTGCCGACGTTTTCCAATGCCGAAGAGGTCGGATTCGGATTTTACGGACGTTTTGACGCCCGACTAAACATTTCTTTGTCTACGAATTGTGCCTATACGACCAAAACGTTCGTTCCCCATATATGCACGTACCTATATTTTGAGTTGAAATACGGTACCATCCGTTATCCGAACAGTTTAAATTCGAGAAATTTCGACCACCTTATTATCTTGATTAGATATCTTAGTGGTATAAGGCGTCGATTGTCAAGCCAACTTTCGATACGGGTCCACCGGTTTGAATTCCACTATGCCGATCATACTCTTTGAGTATTCTTTGTCGATCTCGGCGTCTGCGAAAATAACGAGTATTCAACATTTATCCGATATATGCGATATGTGAACGAAACCTTATTAAATTTTCTTATTGTTGCTACTTTTTTTATTAAGTATTTATCATTATATTTATTATCATTTTTTCTGTTTGTTCGACTACGTATATGTATACCGAATACCTATTATAATATTCTGTGGCAAGTTCGTTTTCTTTTTTTGACATTTATAGAATTTTATCTGGGATCAATAGTTGTATAAAAAACCGAGACGAGAAGTCCCACCAGCTGATTCTCATATTAGGTACCTTTACCACATTTTTTTATTTCTCATAGTAATGAATTTCAAATATTCGGACATTCGTAGTATTTTTCACAATTTTAATTACATTTATATTATTAAATCCGAGTGAACTTTTATCGGGAGGACTTTCAAACATTTCCACGTACATAAAAACTCGAGAAAATAAGTGTCACCAAATTCACATATATAGAGTAGGTATCTAAATTATTGTATTATTGTGGTGTTTTTAAAAAGTTGTATTAAATATAATTTGTGTACGTTGTATGAAACCCGTTACACTCGAGTTCTTCTAAAAGTTTGAGAATAATAAGTTCAATACATTTTTTAATGACCTATCTACTTTGCCAACATACAACGAAAACACTTTAAGTGTGAAAGAATATCTTTTAGAAAGCAAATGTCAAAATTCGACGTAGGCGAAATATTTACAAAATGAATTAATCAACTAATTCCAATCGCCAAATTCTGACTTCACTATAATTTTTTGATCAAAATATACATATTTTAAAAATCGAAAACGTCAAAACTCTAATTTTCTGTAAAGTAAAAAGTTATATCTATTATGAATTGTCTCAAAATTGAAAATTGCTCTAATAGCCCAAAAATGAGTAATATTTTTTGCCTTCATAATATAATATACGTACATATGGTTTTGCTGCAAAATTTAAGTTTATAGGTTTATTATTTCCCAAAAAATTGAATACATTACATACCAATATAATACACATTATCGAAAAAATATAAATAGCTATTAAAATTTATTGTATCGATCCATTTTTAAATTTTTTTCGATGTTGTATTTCGAGAGGGAACGTTAAAATTTATTATAGCGAGAAGAAGAGAATAATCAATATTATTGGAAAGAAGTTTGTTCAATATGTCGAAGTTGGTCGAATATCTACGATCAGCTAAATTAACTAAATTTAGTTAGGACAGGTACGTAATCGTATGGTAGATGATTTATTTTAAGAATAAAAATGACATATTTGAGGAACTTCCGTTAAAATCTTCCTAATTTCTGATGGGCATCAGTAGTACATGAAACCCAGAGAACTGAGTCCTATTAAAGTATTGGTCGAAATATTGCGCAATAAAGAGTAGATAATTTATATTAAGAGGAAATACGTTTTAAGAATTCCCACATTTTCAGTGCTTTACAACAGGCTTTTCGATATGTAGATTAGGACATAATAAAGGGCAGATAGTAAAACCAATGTCACGAATAGTATTATTAATTAAGGGCAAATTTAATAAATTTTATCATGTAATAGCTAGTATTGTTAATTAAAATGATAATATATGAATGTTTTATATTATACATAAATCTAAACCATATAAAATAAAGTCATGAATTTCTGACTAATGTTTTTATATTTAGAAACCTTTAATAAAATAAATAATATATTGTATTGGCTGTTAAAAGATAATAGTACATATTTTAGCATTTTAAAGCCTATACATTGTCGCTTTTTGAGTGCAAATTTTTCTATTTTTAAGCGTACAACTACAATTTTAGAGTATTAATTTCCTAATTGAACGAACTCTACCCAATTAAACAATTAAACAATCAAAACTTCAAATGTATATTAAAATCATTTTTTAATAATTTAAAAAATTTTACCATGATTTACGGTAAATTCACTCAAAAATATTTTCACGTACATTTTACATCTGAACAATGACCGAAAACTGAAAAAATTTAAATGTAAAATAACCAAAACTGAAACCGTTAAAATAGCGGTTTCAAAAAAATACTCAATATTCCATTGAACATATATCGGCTTTATCTTATACGTTAAAAATTATAGAAATATAATATTATAGTGAACTAGAAAAGAGTTAAATTTTATTATAAGAAATGGTGAAATTATCGAACGAGAACGGAAAACTTATAGGAGCTTAAATGCGCAGTTGAATGATTGTTCGTTGACCGGGTTGTAGAAATTAACTTAGTCGAGTAGTTTGTCTTATATATATCGTATAGGAGGGTCAGTTATCCCGAAAACTTATAATTGCGGAGTGATACTAATTTAGTTATTGTCGGGAATTTGAGACGTAGAATTTGAATTAATTAATCAATCAAATTGTATATGAATAATCAATGAGATCACATTCCATGTGATCTATATTGTATTTATTAATAAATTCAATTGTTTTGATTAATTTGAATGATAAGATACTTTTTTTAGCTGATTATAATCATCAATTAGTATCGGTGTGACCTCACACGTAATCGTTATAATTACACCTATGCATTATTTTTACAAACTTAAGAAAATTAAATTTAATACATAAAAGAGGCATGTCTTAAAAATAATTAGTTTTTAAGAAAATCACAAATTAAGAACATTGAATGTCCAGTTATATTTTCAATATTTTAACAAGTACGCGAATCCATGATGCGTGAGAATAAAGCATTTTAAAAATTCTACAGCTATATAATAATTATATTTTTATTTTTTTGAGAATGAAAGAGGCTGGAATTTGGATTATATAGAATACCTACATCTGAAAAAATTGCGAAAAAAAATCAGGAAAAATATACATTGTTTAAAACTTTTCACTTCTCTAGCCCCTGAGAAGATGTAATAGAGAATGTAAAAGCTAAGATAATTCTTTGTATCCCTCCAAATGATCAAAATGTGTTAAAAATATGTAGTGGGGTCTCCCCCAAAATGGTGGGCAATGGAAAAAATGGAGTTATTTATATATAAAAAAAAAATTTAATATTAGAATAAGAGTTTGAAATAAAATATTTTTGTGGTTTTATCGTTATTTATGAATGTATTTGGTACTTTTTATGTGCGTATCTATTATTTATCTTTTATCAAGGTAGTAGATAAAATGAATGCATAATAAATCAAGTTTCAAAATAACTTCTTGGGTTTAAACATTTAGGTACCTGAAATTCGATAAGTGTGGTTACTCCATGCATGTGCGAAAGTACGTTTGGTAACGTTACGATACATAATATTAAGTTGTATAGTGATACATAATGTAATGTAACTATATTTTTGTAGAAATACACACACAGCAATTTTATATCATTGATATCACTATAATATTAGAACTAGATTTTATTTCCAATATTATAACTTTTATGTTAAATAAATTATTTTACGGAAATTAAAATATTAATATTATATTTAAATTGTTTCGTTTTCGGCTTTTTATAATATTTAAATTTAAATCACTCACAAATATTAAAATTGTATTAAATTACTAATATAATTACATTATAATATTAATATTTTTTGTATGTTTTTGTTATAATGTCATTTTATATTAATAATTTAAAATTATTTTAATATTTATGAATGATTTAAATTTATATATATATATATATATATATATAGAATTAGATAACTGAATAAATGTACTTGAGATAATATTTTATGTAATATAACTTTATGTTTATAATAAATATTTTACTGATTAGGTGAAATCCGTCGTTTAATTGCAGTTTTAAAAATTCCCATATGTCATTTATGATTTGGTCGGCCGTCGAATGCTCTAGTTAAAATGTTCGACCGGCACGTTTTCATCAATTATTGTATTGCACTCTAACAGCACAGACCGATAAGTTCCCATTTCGGTCATGGAAAATGGTTCTTGCCAGACACTATCTAGACATTTTTGGAATCTTTTCTATACAGTCCAATCAATTATTATTATTCAGCTCATAATAGGCAGCTCTCGGGAGGTACTTTTTTACACTTTCCGGGCTTTACTTTTTCGGCACATCCAAGGAGCTACATATTATGAGCTGAACAATAACAAATTAATTAGATCTATTTACATTCGACCTTTTGGCAAAACTAGCTGTGGAAAAAGATAAGGGCAAGGGTGTCCATAGGATCGAACTCGGACTGATGTCAAAGTGTGTTATGTACTCCGAAATATAACATAATAACATTCACTTTTTTGGTATTCTCCAGAGAAGGCTATGTAATTCCCCTACCCCCTAATGGTGACCAATGTACAGAGTCTTTAAGCAAAAAGGGAAGGGGTAGACGAAACCGCAAGGCTTTAAATCCACTTCCCCTTGAGTTATGAGCAATCCGAAATTCGATTTTGAACTACCAAAAAAAGTGACTTTTAATATGTTATATACATTAGTGTTCAACACATTTTTCCACCGATTCGAGCCAGTTTTGGCTGTTAATTAATAGCACTGCGCGATACAAAAAGTTTCCCTCTTATGCCGTGTCGGTAATCCTATACCATTACTCGAGAATTTACGTACTACAATCCCGACTAAGTTTGTATCACTGGAGAGTAGCTCGGTTAGTTAGGACTTGGATAAAATAAAGTTATAAATACTTAAAATATATATAAAAAATGTAATTAAAATTGTTTTATTGAAATAAGACCATACCTTGTTGTCTCCATTGTCGCCACTGCCTAGTTATCACGTTATATCCAAAAAGTCGAATTTAGTGTAATTTTCGACATAAATGTGATTAATAAGACCTGGATGTTGATGCTCTAAAAAAGCTTATAAAAATGTCCTAAGAAAATGTATATGGCCTATTGGGTCCTATGATTAATAAAATATAAAGTCGCATATTGCGGTCACAAATTAGCATTCTTTCTCGGTTAGATTGGTATATCTACATAATTTATACAAATTACTTACTCTGCTAAACAAAAGTATGGAAAATTCTGTGAAAAAATTCAAATATTAGAACGACTCGTCGAGTTAGGTAAAAAAGTATATTACTTATTATAGTTTACTCTGAAACATTAAATGTATACTTTTATAATGAGTTTTATTTTATATTACTTATACTCGTTATAGCTAATACTTTTTTTATAAAAAAAAAATAGAATCAATTATTATAATTTTGGATGAACTGGAGACGTTTCATAATTTTAGTTTTTCGTATGGATCGTTAGCTTATCGGACAAAATATATATCTATGCGATTATAAATATATTACGAATAATCAAATTCATAAAGATAAACTTACTATAATAATCCAAAACGAAAATAGTACGTACGACTATACCCATTTACCTAGCTATAATTATTATATAATATTTTTTATGAAATTTTTGATATAATAATACCAATAGGTCATAAAAACATCACATAACTATAATATTACGATTTATAAAACAGCAAATTTCCAGTGCCTATCTAGGCATGATATTATTTCGGTGCTTTGTATAAAAAAAATCGATCGATGTTTTATCCCAGTTTAGTTGTATATTGCATTTAAAAATTTATCGTGAATACTTACTGGTTCTGAAGTTGTATTTTCTTAGTTTCTAGCTTAACCCTGATTATTATAAGGCGATAAATTATTATTTTGATAAAGTAAAAACACTTATTTTCTAATATTTTGTTTACATCATTTATTTTTTATATAAATTTAAATACTTGGTAATTCTAGTTGTAACGGGGCAATCCGTCTACGGACGGATAGTCCCGTACTAAAGATAACCCGACACTAGTTGGTGTCGGGGTTAATAATGACAACGGCCGTAAACCAGCAACAATTGGGGAGAAGAGGTCAGTATGACATGCAATAACGGCATATTACAGTACCTTGACGTGGTAGGAATATGTTGTCCTTGTGTGTTCTAATGACATAGTTACAACCAACCAGAGAGCCTATATGCGACACTGGGATCGCATATAAACCAGCGGTGACACCGGAAAATTAAACAGTCAGTCATGCGCAGTTGCACAGAGCACACGTTCAGCACTCACAATGAAATAACCATCCAGACCAACAATTTTCATCCCTTCTAAAACCAACGACTGGCCCTTTTCAGGGCCATACAGCACACCCCGCTTGGAACGTGGTTTTAGTTAGTTAGTTAATTGTTTAATTAGTAATGAAAAAATCAACCAAGCCCAACCAAGGCCCCGAGCCTTTGGAAAAAGAAGCACAAACCCCGACAACAAACCAAGTCTCAAAAACCAAGTCACCTGAAGAATCAATGACCAACAAAAAACCTAAAACCAATCTAAACGAAAAGCCCTCCATGGACTCGAACAAATATCAGAAGATGGAATTAACCTCCCACTCCTCAAATGAATACAGCGACAATGAGTCAACTGACTCTAACATGTCCTTAGACAGCAATACCGCACACCAGGTGGAAGCAGATTCCACACCAAAACTCAAGATACCACCAATCATGGTTAAAGGAACTGACTGGTTAAAAGTAGCCGGAAAACTAACAGCGGCAGCTCCTGCTGATACTTTCTTAGCCAAAGCAATAGGCGAAAACACAATCAAAATCCAATGCGTGGATGCACGAGTTTTTAGAATTGTGCAGAAGTACTTAACGGTCACCAAGACGGATTTCCACACATTCAGCCTCCCAGAGGAAAAATCACTGAAGATAGTCATCAAAGGACTTCTCACAAAAATCACTGAACAACAAGCCTCTGAAGAACTCACAAACCAAGGATTCGAAGTCGTAAACGTACGGCAATTCGGAAAACCATACAAGAGGCTACCTATCCACATGGTTACACTTAAAAACACCCCAAGGAACAAGGGAATCTTCAACATGACTCACTTTCTATTCATGGCAGTCACAGTTGAGAGATACAAATCAAACACCCCAGCGCAGTGCTACAACTGCCAAAGATTTGGCCACTCGAGTCTTCACTGTGGGTTCCCGACACGATGCCTCAAATGCGCAGGACCGCACAGACCCAAAGAATGCAAGAAAACACTTGAGGAAGAGCCCAAATGCTTAAATTGCGATGGCAATCATACCGCTAACTACAAGAAATGCCCAGCAGCAATAAGAGAGATTGAAGCTAAACGAGCATCAAAACCGACTCAGCCACGACTTCCACCATCCCAAGGGGAAGAAGCAAGCTACCCACAACTATCCTCAGTTACAACCTCAACCAACACACAAGGCGCTCAAAAAGACAAAAAATACTCTGAAGTGGTCAAGCCGAAAAAACCAGTCGACTTCCATGCAATCGCAGAGAAGCTACAGACACTCCTAACCAACATTGCCTCAGGAGAAACTGACATCAAGGAGGCCCTAGTGGCAACAATCCTCGCCATCTTACCCTTACTACTCAGCCATCACGAATAATACAAGAATTTTGTTCTGAAACTGCCAAGGCGTGGCTCAGAAGCGCCTTGAGCTACTTCAACTCACAATCGAGAAGAAAATCGACGTTTTGCTGTTAAATGAAACTCATCTTACAAACTCCCAAACACTAAAACTCCCAAACTTTCATACCTACACGACAAATAGATGCAATCAACCCGGCGGTGGAACAGCAGTCCTAATACATAGACGATACCTACACCACAAAATTGACATCCAGATAAGCTTCATAGAAAATACCACCATCCACCTTCAAATGGGAGACGAAGAAGTAAGGCTTTCAGCAGTCTACAGGAAACCATCAACAAACCTAGACACATCCAACATCAATAAAATCCTGGATTTGCCTCAGAGCACAATCATCGCCGAAGACTTGAATGCCAAAAACCTCACATGGAACAGCAGAACAACAAATCCGGCCGGAAAAGCACTGGAACGCTGTCTGGACTCAAGACCGGACACCACAGTCGCAGCGCCAACCACGCCGACACACTACCCAGACAACCCGAACCACAACCCAGACATACTTGACATAGCACTGATAAAAACCGGAAATCTAATATACCACATCAAAAATCTAGAGGAAGAACTTTCATCAGACCACACCCCAGTCTTACTCAACATTCAAGCAAGATCCAAACAAATTCCGCCACCAAGACCTCAGCGAACAGTAAACTGGAAAAAATTCAACGAAGAACTAGAACACACTATATCAATAAATAAGCTCACCAAAAACAAAGAACAAATTGACTTAGCGATCGAACAACTCACCGAAAAAATCTCTCAAACCCTCGAAAGAAACTCATCTCAATTCGTACCAACAGACAGAAAACGGGACCTCCCAAGAAGCATACAAGCAGAAATAGACTTCAAAAGAAGATTACGATCGCAATGGCAGAGAACGAGAGATCCCGCCATAAAAACTTCACTCAACAAACAAGCTGCAAAAGTAAAAGAACTTCTTCACTCCCACCAAGAAGAAAACTGGTCGAACTTTCTGAGCACAATCGAACCCAGCGAACAAGGATGGAGCAAATTATATTCATTAAACCGACAGTTACTAAGACAAAAACGGGCTGAGCACCCTCTAAAAGACTCATCAGGACAATTACACTACGATGAGGGGGAAAAAGCCGAAATATTTGCCTGCGCCATGGAAGAACGATTCAAAACCCCCGAAGGAACAACATCTAAACAGCTAGAAGACCTAGTAAGAGACACACTAACTACCTTTCAAGAACAGCAGCACGCAAGGACAATCTTTTTTAACCCCGCGGAGATTCTAAACAAAATCAAGAAACTCCCAACCAAAAAGGCACCTGGCCCGGACGGAATAACAAATAGTGCCCTGAAACACAGCGGAAGAAAAGTCATCGTCCAACTAGCACACATATTCAACGGTTGTTTAAAAACGGAATATTTTCCGCAGTCGTGGAAAACAGCAACGATGATTATGATTCCGAAACCGGGGAAAAATCCAAAGGAGCCCATCAACTTCAGACCGATCTCCCTCTTAAATACTATGTCCAAAATACTGGAATCACTATTGCTCGACCGTCTCAAAATATGGACCAAAGTCAGACCAGAACAACACGGCTTCAGAGCTCATCATAGCACCACCACCCAACTAGTGAACGTGATAGACCACCTTACCAACTGTGCTAATCTCAGAAG